>JAVJIF010014029.1:0-117113 GCA_038442645.1 Agave tequilana
GATAAAGAATTTTATGCGGTTGTACAGGCGTTGCGCTACTGGAGACATTATCTGCTGCCACAGGAATTCGTGTTGTACTCAGATCATGAAGCGTTAAGGTATCTCAACTACTCCCAGAAGAGATTAAACGCGAGGCATAGCAAATGGGTGGAGTTCTTGCAAGATTACACTTTTGTCCTCAAACATAAAGCAGGCATCGAGAAAAGGTCGCTGATGCGCTGAGTCGACGTGTCACGATCTTGGTGGCAATGAGCACAGAAGTGGTTGGATTTGAGAAATTAAAAGGAGTATGAATCATGTCCTGATTTTGGGAACATTTATGTCACGTTACGAGACGCCCTGTTCGTGAGATGTACGGTTTTCTCCTTCAAGACGGTTATCTCTTCCGATTCCGTAAGTTGTGTATTCCCCGTACGTCCCTCAGGGATTTTCTCTCTTGGGAACTATATGCTGGAGGTCTGGCGGGACATTTCGGTCAGAACAAGACAATTGAGGCCGTTGAACACCGATTCTACTGGCCGAGTCTGAAAAGAGATGTCTCTAAAGTAGTTAGCCAATGTCGCACGTGTCAATTAGCCAAGCAACAAAAGCAGATTGCCGGACCTTACACTCCTCTTCCTGTACCTAATTGCCCCTGGCAAGACGTGAGCCTAGACTTCATACTAGGACTGCCTAAAACTCAAAAGAAGCATGATTCTATCCTAGTGGTAGTTGACCGATTCTCAAAAATGGCTCACTTCATCCCGTGTTCCAAGACCTCAGATGCGTCTCGAGTGGCTGTCTTATTCTTTGATCATATCGTAAAGTTGCACGGGATACCTAAAACCATGGTGTCTGATAGGGATGTTAAGTTTGTTAGCTATTCTGGAAAACACTTTGGCATAAAAAGGGCACCAAACTGAAATTCTCAACCGCCTTTCACCCACAGACAGATGGTCAAACCGAGATAGTAAACAGATCGCTAGGAAATCTCCTCAGGTGTCTAGTTGAGAAAATTTAAAAACTTGGGATCTCATTTTGCCTATGGCTGAATTTGCATATAACGGCTCTGTCAATAGGACTACGGGTCTCAGTCCTTTTGAAATAGTAAACGTTTTAAGCCCAGGCACCCATTGATTTAATTCCCATGGCTCATCATCATTCTAGGGTATCAGACTCCGCATCAGCATTTGCATCCCATATCCATGCATTACATGAGGAAGTCAGAGACAAGATAATGAAAAATAATACTGATTATAAAGCTTCTGCCGATCTACATCGCCGATTAAGGTCTTTTAATGTCGGAGATTATGTGATGGTCCGCATGCGACCCGAACGGTTTCCACCAGGAACCGTGAAGAAATTACACGCGCGAAGTGCAGGGCCATTCAAGATTATTAAGAAAATCAATTCAAATGCTTATGTGGTGGATCTCCCACCTGACTTTGGCATTAGTTGCACCTTTAATGTTGACGATTTGGTTCCATATCGAGGTACTTTTGATACCCCTTCTGATCCATTTGTGGATGAGCCAAGCCGAGACCTTCTTTCTGAGAGCCCCCCACTACCTCCACTTCCCCCTAAAATGTCCTATGCAACAGAACATATAGATTCTATCTTGGATGATCAGATTATCTCTACTGGAGATGGAGGGACGAGACGCTATCTCATTAAGTGGACGGGAAAACCTGATTCAGAAAATTCTTGGATTACTGAGGAAGACCTCCAGCGTCTTGATCCTGATCGACTGGAGCACTATCACAGCAGACAGCAGTTCTGTCCCCCACACTCGACAGGGTCGAGTTCCTTCCACCCGGGGGGAATTGATGAGGACATCATGCCACCAGCCCCCAGGAGCAGGTTCGATCGAGTATACTTCAGGAGGCGACGCGCTGGTCTTCTATGGCTTTAGATGGGACTTGTTTCAGGCGTTATTGATAGTAGATGTTTTTAGCTTTATTTATTTTCCTTTTATTTTTGTTATTTTGTGGACGTTTAGTACCACATCGGTTATTTTCCAGTAGTCATCTTTTGTAAAGCCTATATAAGGCCCCTTAAACTATTGGATTGAATGAATGATTAAAACTTTTCCTCAAATTTGTGTTAAATTCTTGAGTCTCTTTTGCTCTCGAGTTTAGGGTGAGAAGCCCGCGTAAGGGGTGGAAACCAAATTTTATTTTTTTTTTCTCAATTTAAATCTTGGTTCGATTTGAAGGTGATTGCGATCCAGTGGTTTTACATCAACAAATCTGCTGAAAGTCGAAAATGAGCAGCAAGTGGAGTTTTCACAGGTTTGGCATCAAGCATGCCAAATCTCTCTAACACCTTCTCGATGTATTTCTTCTGAGATAGGAACAATTTTCCTTCTTGCCTGTTCCTGTGAATTTCCATTCCTAAAATCTTCTTCGCTGCTCCCAAATCTTTCATCTCAAACTCTTGTTTGAGTAGAGCTTTCAACTTATTAACTTCAGACATGTCTTTAGCTGCAATCAACATGTCATCAACATATAAAAGCAAATATACAAAAGAACCATCATTAAGCTTCCGATGATAAACACAACTATCATATTTACTCCTAGAGTAGTCATGCTCAATCATGAAAGTATCAAACCTCAAATACCATTGCCTAGGTGACTGCTTCAAACCATAAAGAGATTTCTTTAACCTGCACACATGGTCTTCTTTGCCTTCAATAACAAATCCTTCTGGTTGATGCATAAAGATTTGCTCTTCAAGCTCGCCATGAAGAAAAGCTGTTTTCACATCAAGTTGCTCGAGCTCTAGATCGAACCAAGCAACCATGGCTAGCAACACACGGATAGAGGTGTGCTTCACAACTGGAGAGAATACTTCATTGAAGTCGACCCCCTCTGTTTGACTGTAGCCTTTGGCTACCAAGCGTGCTTTGTATCTTACAGACTCAGCACCAGGAATTCCTTCTTTCTTCTTAAAGACCCATTTGCAGCCAATAATTTTCTATCCCCTCAGCGGCTTCACTAACTCCCATGTTTGGTTCTTGTGAAGAGATTCCATCTCTTCAGTCATAGCAACAGTCCATTCTGCAGCTTCATCAGAACTGATAGCCTCATTGTAGGTAGAAGGCTCTGGAATCTCAATAGATTCTGCCACACTTAGAGCATAAGCGACCATATCTGCATAGGCGTATCGCTTAGGTGGACGGATCTGCCTTCTTGCTCTCCCGGTGGCAATACTGTACTGTTGTTCTTGCAGTGTATCACCTGAAGTTGAACCTTGAGTATCATTGACTGGTTCAACGCGAGTGCTCTCCTGCACTCCTTCTGTAACTTTGCTCTCACTCCACCTGCTTGCTTGCTTCCTCTCCTGAACCTGTAATATCAACAACAGACTCCTTTCTCGGTTGAAGCATGTAATTTTCATCAAAAGTAACATCCCTACTAATAATAAATTTAGGTGACTTAGGATCAGGAAGCCACAACCTGTATCCTTTCACCCCAGTAGCATAACCAAGAAATATAGCTTTCTTTGCCCTAGGTTCAAGCTTACCATCATTTACATGAAAATAAGCAGGGCAACCAAATACTCGTAAATGAGAGTAATTAGCAGGGGTACCAGACCATACCTCTTCAGGAGTCTTAAAATCAATAGCTGTAGAGGGAGACCGATTTACCAAATAGCAAGCTGTATTTACTGCCTCGGCCCAAAAACATTTTGACAAACCGGCATTAGAGAGCATGCACCGAGCTCTCTCCAACAGTGTCCTGTTCATCCTTTCTGCAACTCCATTCTGTTGTGGTGTGTATCGAACTGTACGATGCCGCACAATTCCTTCATTTTTGCAGAATTGATCAAACTCCATGGAACAGAACTCCATTCCATTATCGGTCCTGAGGCGCTTCACCTTCTTTCCTGTTTGCTTTTCGATCATAGCCTTCCACTGCTTGAAGGTAGCAAACACATCGCTCTTATGCTTGAGAGGATACACCCAAACTTTTCTGGAATAATCATCAATTAAAGTTAGAAGATAACTAGCTCCGCCTTTTGATGGAACCTGAGAGGGACCCCAAACATCTGAATGGATGTAGTCTAAGGTATCTTTAGTCCTGTGAACACCTGTACCAAAAGAAACTCTGTGCTGCTTGCCAAAAACACAATGTTCACAAAAGTCAAGTTTTCCTATTTTCTGGCCACAAAGCAAACCTTGCTTACTCAACATGTGTAGTCCTTTCTCACTCATATGCCCTAACCGCATATGCCACAAACGAGTGGTATCTAAGTCTGGGTCTTCTAACATTGACACAGCGACATCACCTGTCACCGTGCTACCTTGAAGGATATAAAGGGTATCCATCTTCTTTCCTTTCATCACAACAAGAGAGCCTTTGCTAACTCTCAAAACTCCACCTTCAGCTGAAAACTTATAGCCGTTGGAGTCAAGGGTGCCCAAAGAAATTAAATTTTTCTTCAAATCCGGCACACGACAGCCGAACATTACTCAATGTCCTAACAATACCGTCATGCATTCTAATCTTGATTGACCCAATACCAATTGTCTTGCAGGGCATGTTATTTCCCATTAGGACATTACCACCATCAATTGGTTGGTAAGTCACAAACCAGTCCCTGTGAGGACATATGTGATAAGAATAACCTGAATCAAGAACCCACTCATCTCGTGAACGGGCATCAAGGACAGTAACTGAAAGAACCTCATGTGATGTGGAGGATTCTTCTGCAACACTAACAACTGAAGATTTCTCATCTTGAGATTTACTCCTTACATCTTCTTTTTCTTTGAGCTTAAAACAATCTTTTTTATAGTGTCCAAACTTATGACAATAGTGACACTCAACATTTTTTCTTAACCTAGATTTAGATCTGAATTTTCCTCGAGATTTTTCTCGACCCTTCTCCGTACGACCACGGACGAACAAGCCTTCAGCTTGATCCTCACTTCCTACAGCTGACACCTTTTGTCTTAACTCCTTAGAATGTAAAGCTGATTTGACATCTTCTAAAGAGAGTGTATCTCTACCATAGAGCATACTATTAACAAAATTTTCAAAGGAAGGAGGTAATGAGCACAATAAGATGAGAGCCTGATCTTCTTCATCTATTCTAACATCAATATTTTTTAAATCCATGAGAATTTTTGAGCTCATCTAAGTGGTCTTTAATTGGCGTACCTTCCTTCATGCGAAGAGTGAAGAGGCGCTGCTTCAAGTAGAGCTTGTTGGTCAGGGACTTTGTCATATACAAGCTCTCTAATTTGAGCCACAAACCAGCGGCAGTATCTTCATCGGCAACCTCCCGCAAAACTTCGTCAGCTAGACAAAGTTGTATGGCACTATGCGCCTTCATCTCGATTTCTTCTTTTTCATCTCTAGGACATGGATTCCGGCAACTTGTCCTTACCGGATAAGACTTTCAACAAGCCTTGTTGCACCAAGAGAGCCCGCATTTTGACTCTCCACAAACTGAAGCTATTTCTCCCGTCGAATTTCTCTACTTTGTACTTTGCCGAAGCCATCAGGAAACCCACAAGAAGATAACACTAGCTCTGATACCAGTTTGTTGGAGCAGTGGGCTTCAAATACAAGAGATGGGAAGTATAGAGAGACAGATAGCAATATAAAAGATAGAAACAGAGAGAACAGCACACCAGTATTTAACGTGGTTCGGTCAGTGTGACCTACGTCCACGGAGAAGACAGCAAGAGGAATCCACTAATCAAAAGAGGGGAGAATACAAGAGATTACAACTCAAATCTCACTCACCCAAGCCCAATGAAACCCAAACTCACAAAAGGAAGATGAATGACAAGAGAAAGGAGAGAACACTACAAAATTTGACAACTCTCTTCTCACTTCCTTGCTACTACCAATCTCATGCAATATGGTGCCTATTTATAGGCAAAACCTTCAAACCCCTTCATCATTTCACACATCAAAATCATAGGGTGGTTATGATCTTCATAGGGTGGTTAAGATCTTCATAGGACGGCTATGATCTTCATAGGGCGGCTAAGATCTTCATAGGGTGGCTATGATCTTCTTAGGGCGGCTATGATCTTCATAGGGTGGCTATGATCTTCTTAGGATAGCTATTGGTGGCTTTTAGGGTGGGTATTCATTAAAGACATATTAACAGATAGATACAAGTTAAGGAGATTGTATCATTAAGGAATCGATGAGTTTTTAACATATCAGAAAATGGAAGAGTGTGTGCTTGATATGCTATTGGGATCAAAGACCTAATCGGTTAATTTTGGGGGAAATTAGTCTGGGTCCATTGGTGATCCTCCGTATGTCACTATTTAAGTTGACATTCCCATGACAACCTTGTTTATCATCAATTAGTTGAATACATATGCTATAATAATATTACACAGGGTCATTCCTTTCCATTTCTGTATCTTGATGACAAAACAGTAAAATAAAACCTTTATGTTCACAAGATGGCTGGAAATTGTGTGTAATTTCTCTAGGAAAATTTCATAACTGTTTTCTTCTCTCCTTTTAATATTAGCAAACTGGTTCTCAGTACAAGAAGGCATCTTTACATATTGTATACGGACACATTGTAGGATACGCACAATTGCTCTGCTGCATGATACAAAATTTTTTTTTTAATAGTAAAATTCAATTGGAACTATGACAGGTGGTGATGCAAGAGTTGCAGATATTCTCGATAAGGGATCAAGGAGAGAGATTCGAGAGAAATTGCTTGAGGGGGATGAGGAGAAAGGATTCACACATCAAAGCTCATTCCGTGATTTCTTTTGCCAACCAAGTGTGCTGGGAAATGATCTCTACGTGATAGAAAAATTTGGCCTTGTACAATATGTAAGCCCACACATTATCTTTAACATTGTCTATGTTTGGGTCTATACAAACCCTAATTTCTCTTTTTGCTCATGACCATAGATGATACTAAAGACGTTATGTGCCTTTTTGGCGTTGTTGTTGGAGGTTTTTGGAGTTTATGGAGACGGGGAGTTCAAGTGGTACTACGGGTAGGTTAATACTACCATGTACCTCTTTTTTAGGCCTAGTTTTTTTTTTCTGGTGATTGCTTCATCAGCAAACCTCCTACTCAATCATCTCTATTTAATATGAACTCTGAAAAACTCTTGCAGGTATCCCTATATTGCAGTTGTTATAAATTTCAGTCAAATGTGGGCTTTGTACTGTCTCGTACAGTTTTACAATGTTACTCATCATAGGTTGGCGCCTATTAAACCTTTGGCAAAGTTCATCAGCTTTAAGGCTATTGTGTTTGCGACTTGGTGGCAAGGTGTGGGTATTGCAATAATATGTTATTTTGGTATCTTACCCAAGGAAGGGAAGATTCAGAATGGGATCCAGAATTTTCTTATTTGCATAGAAGTAAGTGCTTTTTGTGTGTGGAGCATCATAAAAAAGTCTTTGCTTACTAAGCACTAGGGATGTTTTTCGCTTTGTAATACGCGATAGAAGAGCATGGGGATAGACCATAAAGATATATGAAAAGAAAAGTATGTGATTGTTTTTTCAATTCCACTATCTACGACATTTAAGATGGTATAAGACCTGGTGGAGGTTAAAATGGATAGTATTTTACCTGCCAAAAGTTGAAACTTGGACTCACTATAAGCTTTTCATGTTTATAGCGAATGAGGTCCTATTACTTTTATCTTTTGGCCTATAAGCCCTGGTTTACTAGGTTTTGCTTATACCCGAAAGTTGGTTAACTTTCATACCCAGTCGACACCTTACCTTGGGGTATAGATATCACACCCAAAGGTTGGATATATGCTATGCCTCTTAAATAGTGCCTAAGAGAGCATAATAAAAGTGTAAAAAGAATATTAAAATATGTAAGTTCACTTATTTGGATGCAAGAAAATGGTTCCTAAGAGAATTGAAAGACAAGCATAGAGAGTGTGTTTAGAATAATTATTTCACTTATTTGATGTGAGATGAGGATAAGTTGATGCAGAGGAGACCCGATCAGTATCATAACACTTACAGTAAAGTATTGAGGTCGTATTTTATTGCCTAATGGAAGAGACTGGAAAAATGAAATTTGCGGGTAAGAGCAACTGAAAGGACTGACGACTTCTGCTGATCTTTTATCTGAAATTAAAAATTTTGGAATGAGAATAAAGAAAATAGTTTACTTCTCTGATTCTAGAGAAGAAGTATAGAGGAATTAGTGGATAAATAAGTTTTAAGATTTTAAAGTGAACCTAATTTAACCAGGATGATTTTGCATCGCAGTGGATGCAAAAGAATTTTTCTTAAACATAGAATATGAGGGATATCAAATTAAAGTACAAGACGCTGAAACATGGAGAGAAAATCAGAAATACAGACAGCTCTGCCATTTGGTTTCATCTTCAGGGAAGCTGTTTGGTTATGTGCAAACATAGGAAGTTAATGCACATGAGAACGAGGGTTTGCCTGCTTGGTTATGTGAGATGCTTAAAAATATTTGTAAATTTGCTTGGGTGCACAGTGAAAATTTATAGCATAATCACCACTGAGACTGTTTCCCCCCCATTGACATGAGGAGTTGTTAGGTTGATAAGAATAAGTTCTTTTTTCCTGTTTTGGGTTTGTTTTTCTTTTTGGGTGGTGGTGGTTGGGGGGGTGGGGGGGTGGGGGGGGGGGGGGGTTACACATGTTTGCTTATTTATGGCCTATGAAGAAAAGAAAATGCAGAAAGGAGATGGTGTCAATCTTTGGTTGATTTGTCCTGTTTCTTTAAGTCCATTATAAATTTGAGAAGAATCTGACTCAGATATCGCAATGGACTGTCATCATCACCGAGGCTTTACTGTATCCAATTTAGTGCGTGCTATTGATCTATTTTCTCAATTGAGAAGGCCCCAAGGGTTCAACCAAATTTCACAAAAGACTTGTCTGACAAAAAACTTCTATAGGCATCTTATAGAACCTAGGGGTCAATTGACATGGAAACCTACCTTATTATATACATTTTGAGTTCATGCAACCAAGGAGGAATCTTTCATTGTAGTTCTGAACTAGAAGGGGAGTGAGAAAAGAGAATATGACAAGTTTGGCAAAGATTTCATCTCATCTCTAGTTGTCAATTTTAAAAATTCATTTTAAACACTTCGCGTAAACTGTGATGATTAAAAGATTTGACGTTGTACATTACTTTAGTTGAATTTGATCAACAATGGAGCAAACCAATTATCTGAAGGGAACTGTAATGTCTGCCTTCGAGGATTACTCGTATAGTGATGCCATTCATGCTCTATTTAAGGTCTATATTTTATTCAAATGCTTCACACTTGGCGTATCATCATTTTGTATACTTGCTATAAATCAAATAGAGCTATCCTAAGGTAGGAAAGAAGAAATAGCGATCAATTCTCCTTGATCTGACAATAAGAATTGATAATAATAGCCTTATTGGACTAAGATTGATACATGACTGGTAAATTATACTGAACATCAAACATATATTTCATTTTTATACATCCATATTCAGCTGACGGATTTGTTACATCTAGGTCCTTTTATAACCATTCACTTATCTATAGATCGCTTTCCTTCTCTCGTCTTGTCACCATTGTGGCTACCGAAATTGTTTTGCATCTTTCTTAACAGATGGCTATTGCAGCTGTTGCCCATGTCTATGTTTTCCAGCTGAACCGTACCGGTTCTTGCCCGTGCCAGAAAGTGGAGAAGTCACCTCAGTAGAAACCAAAGCCAAGATTAAGGTGGGTGAGGATGATGAGGGAAAACCAGCTATCGTTGAACAGGCTGAAATGAGCGTTGAAGCTCCGGGAACAAGTATTACTGAGAGTGTCCAGGATGTTGTTCTTGGAGGCGGCGAGCATGTGAGTTTCCTTGCTCCCTGTTATAACTGTACAGTTCTATCATCTAGTTTTGTATTATGTCTATATATATCTACTTTTTAAACCTGTAGTTGACAGGATGGGCTCAGTTAGTATGTTATCCATGCTCAATATGAAAATTGGACAAGGGCTTTAATTTTGGTGAGGTCTGCCTTTTCCCTTCTCTCATCAGATTTTTTACGATGATTTGGGTAGCCAGTGGGAATTAGAAACAAAACACCATACCATCTGAACCGCCGCCCGCCGCCACAAATAAGCACACAAGAAAAAATAAATGAAATAAGTAACTTTTGTTTTTTGTTGGCCAGCAAAAGTTAATTGATTTATCTCTTTTTCAATAAATTTGCCAACTCTGCCACTGATCTAAAGCTCTATCTCCTTCCTTGGCCTGTTTTCTAAAGGAAATCAGGTTGGATCATTGATTAATCCACTAAATTAGCATCTGTTAGGTTCCTGTTAAATGGACCATTTCTAAATTGACACTCAGTTCTCTTGGAATTATTAGGTCGGTAGCTCCCATCCTCCTAGATAAGTGAGAAAGTTCATCTAATTTCACTGTTTGTGCCTCGAGCTTGTGATCTCCCTCATCTCAAGTAGGCACGTGCTAGTTCCTCACACGCGCAAGGAAATTCATTCGAGGGAACTATGTTTCTCTTTATTACTACTAACAAATCTCTTTCTATATTTGTTATGAGCTTTTATCATGTAATCATGTCTCTTAAAACATTCGATTACAAGTTGCCAGGCAGCTAGAATATGTTTGTATGTGATGTAATCACTATTTGTAGATACCAAACCAACTGACTTTTTTAAGGGAATATCAAACCAACTGATATTTCATATCCACAGTAATAATTTGCCTCCTGTGGTGTTTCACAGGTAGTCAAGGATGTTGCATTGACGATATCACAGGCGATAGAGCCGGTCCAAGAGGGTGTCACACAGATACAAGAGACCTTCCATATGTCTTTGGGATCTGACAAGGAGGAAGGGGCGAAGGTTGAGGTCGATGAGCATGTCACAGAGAATGTGGAAGAGGGCGAGATCCATGTCATTTGTTCGGAGAAGGTAGTCGCCGAATCCAATGACTGAAGCTGGCTGTTCTAAAATTTAAGATTAAAACCTTCATCCAATGCTCGCTCTCTCCGCTGTGGTTCATTCCTCGAGAGAGTCGAAGAAATCTTATGGCAGGAAGGAAATTGTATGCCACGAGTGCTTAGCGTCGTTTGTTCAGGCTTGTGATTTAGTTTCTGATGGAGATTTTATTCTTTCAAATCTTGATTTACTGTGAATTGAATTATCGTGATTGTATGTTTGATCTGTTTGAGGAGTCTGTAGATTTCTGAATATTATCTGATAGAAAGATAAACGAGACCTCTTCTAATACACAGCCTAAGTTGTGAACTGGTGTGTTGGTACGGCTCGCCCTACTTTCTTCAATTTATTATTATTACTATTTTTTTTTGAGTAGATGCTTTTGTAGGACGTGAATTTTAAGAGGTTGGGACCGTTTGGGACTAAGGACAAAAAAATGTATTTAAAATATGGCAAAATAAAGGCATCATAAAAAAAAAATTTAAAAGTTAATGAATTGTTCTAGAAAATATTTTACCCCTTGAAGCAAAATACATATGTTGCTTTGTGTGCGTATGTCATCCGCTCAAATATATTTGCTAAATATTATCTTATTTTTATCATCTAATAATTAACAATAATTAATCATTGAAGTCGGCTCTCGCGCGTGGGCTCGGGTTGGCTCCTTCGCGGGAAGGATCTCGGTCTTTTGCGCTGTGGGTTGTTCATCAAAGCTGATGGACGGGCCGGAGCAAGAGAAAGAGAAGAAAAAACTTGTCGTGAGGCCCTCAAAACACGTTTTTATTCTCTCTCTCTCTTGCTCTGTATCGTCCATCAGCTGTGATGGATAGCTCACAACGTAAAGGATCGTACCCCACCTTGGACCATGCCCCGGCTCTCCATTAGCAGGATCTCTGGCTAGCAGATAGTTTGGTTCTCACCTCGAGTTGCGGTAGTTTGATGCTCGAGGTACAATATTTTCAAGGCTGCAAGGTGCATCAATGGACTCCCCAATTTTTCCGAAAAAGAGCAAGAAAGAGTAAAGGAACTACATAAAGATGAAATTATTACGTTAACACAAGTATTTGGTATGAAATTTAATTCAGTAACAAAGACATACAACATAACACAAGAAACAGAGAACACTTAAGAATCCTACACAAATTTGCTGAAGTTATCAGATCAGCTTCATTCTTATCCTGGACCTACTGCATAACTTCTTATGCTATTATGAAAGGCCACAAGGTGAGAACAATTGCTTGAAACAAGCCCCTGTGGGTTAAATATTTGCACTGATTGAGCAACAATGAAGGAAAGAAAATTTGAATCCAAATTTCAAAAAAGACCAACTACAAATAGTTAAGAAATCAAATGATTCCCTTAAAAAAAAAAAATAGAACATACAGTGACAAGCAACATCTCTAGAAAAGAGAGGGAAAAAAAAAAGTTGCATCTATCTATGAGAAGTTCAACAATTGCTGAGAGCCTGGAATCACGAGCTTTGTTTGCCATAAGAAGATGACACAGAACAAGTTTGCAGAAGCAATATACAGTTAAGAGACACATAAAACACATAATTTGTGCATATTATTGTATATTACTTTTCATCATACAGACTAAAGACGGTCAGTTACAGGACGAGGTAATACAATCGGCAGCATGTCCACAATATGCAAAGAGAACAGAAGGAATCCGGAGCTAATCGTACCATCACAGCAGCACAAATCCGTACAACATTTCAAAACAGGTCAAGCATGAGAGTGCAGTGCAGAGCTGTGTCATGGCAATCACACACTGGTCGTTTCAGTTTCGAGCGCATCCGGATGAAGCACACACACAGCAGCAGCAGTCACAGAGTCTGCTGCAGCATCCCACAGCCTTGTTGAGGGCATAGAATGTCTCTGGAGGTTTCAGCTGTCCAAATCCTGTAGGGAGATTTTCTGCAGTTGCAGCCACACATTCTAAAGCCAAGCTTCATTCCTTGCACCAAAATTTCCTTTTTCAATCAAATTCCATGTCATTTTTGGCCTAAAATTCTTGCCGATGTGAATATCGCAAATAGTATGAGCAGGAGTACAGTTCAAAAACTGTGACCATGAAATAATATTCCGAAGGATTTTTGCCAAGATCAAACTTGCTGGTTTATTCCAAGTGCAGAAATGTGCTCAGTCTTGAAGAGTTAATTTTTATAATTAAGAACTGTAGAGAGAATCCATAGTAAATGACTACGAAAGAGTCTGGGCATAGGGCCCTTAGTGATCCATTTCCATCATAAGAAAGAAGGGTATGCAAGAAGAATTATCTGCTTGCGTAAATTATTATATTCAAAACAAAAACAAAAAACAAAACAATGAAAATTAATGTTCCTAAAATAGAATATGGACAACATATTTACTACTTCCATGTTTTGAACATTGTTCAAATATTTCTTTGTTACAAGTTAACACTTGAAATTGATGTTATGCATTTAGATAAATTAACACCATATAATGTTATCCCACTTGAGATAGACTCTTGATATTTGTACAAGGAGACTGCCCTTGTATATGAAGGGCAATCAAATATAAACATTGTGTGAAGAAGTGGGCCTGATACAATAACTATTCATGGAAATTAACAACCAATGCTACTATTTCAGGGTCAATGTGGATATAAAATCACTGTATGAACATGTAAGTTTCAAAAGCCACACGTTAGCTAACCTTTTCCTCAAGTTGTTTGCTTTCAGAAAACCATGCATGAGCGGTGAGCATATCAATTTGCTGCTTGGCCACTACCTGTGAAGAAAGAAATCTTAGAGAAGAACAGAAAATGCTCAAAATGCTGTGGAAGTCGCATTGCAGATGGAAATAAACAAATCCAAAGTTTCGAATAAAGAATTGGAACCGAACTGAGAGGAGAATCAGCGAAGTGAATCATAAACCAAAAGCATTAGCATGAGACACTGAAGATATTCAACAGAATTGTTGACTATAAACAACATGCATAGATTACGAAATTTGCATCAAGAAAATAGATCAGAAACTACTACATATGCATCCATTTTGTTTTCGTTCGCTTACTTTATATAAATTTCATACTATAAAGCAAGTTATATGTTATTTGTCATCAATCTTTGGATCATCAAGCAGGGTGGCCTATGGCTTAAAAAACTCCGAATAGAGAAGGGTGAACAGAAATACACTTGATGAGATTTCATTATCAGCTGTCAACATGCGGGCACACCTCTCTTGGTCCCATATATTTCTCATGTATCTGTTTCTCTTGCATTTAATCACAAACTTGTTACATCTAAATAGTGCTTCAATCCTATTCTCTCATAGGTAATTCACGTCTCAGTAGATGATCCTTGGCATGGATACTGTAGTACAATAAGCTATTCTCAGTTAAATTGCATTAGAAAACTAGACTATTCAGAACCAAATCAATTAAATTGAATTGGGGCATTCAGAACCACATTCAAGCCTACATATCCCCATATAGTTTATGAAGTCCCATTTGCGTTTTTGGCATAGGAATTCAAATTCGCATTTATTAATCTGTTGGATAAGGATAAGATTGCAGATAAATTCTCAATATAAACATTTTTCAGCCCATAGCAAGGTGTATTGCAATCTATCTAAATCAGAAAATAGATGGTTTTTCCCCCTAATTCATGTGATTTTTTTTTTTTTTTTTTTGAACTATGAAACTATAAACAAAGTGGTGAGTGCCAAATCATAATTGCTAGAACTAAAATCACTTCAAGTATTTACCTTGTTTCTAAAACCTTAACAAAATGAGTTGATATTAAAGCATTGATGCATCAACACTGGGATCCCACACCCACCTCACATGACATCAACACTGGGATCTCACACCCACCTCATATGAAGATAAATCTCACTTGGACGTGTCAAAATGTACAATTTGTGGTTTTAGATGACACAACCAGCACTATATGAGAATTGGCACCTTGCATGCATGCGCAGGCTAAGCAGGTCCTGGGACAGAGTTGGGGCTCATAGGGATGTGTAAACATTTCTATAACTTCTCAGGTTATTTGTCGATAGGACAAGAAAAGAGGATGAATGAGGGGAAAAAAGAAAGAAAGAAGAAGAAGAAATCGAGTTCTAGCAAATTCATGTGTGTGTACTGAATGCTTAACAGCTTTTGTTGACACTTATTCGGCCCAGCATTATTTTGCACTTGTCCAGTTCCTCCTTAAATTTCTAATTAACTCCTTAGTTTTCAATCTCTATATTTTTTATGTTTCCAAAGCTGTCCAGACCTGATTATTCTCTCTCTTCCTCGACCTCCTCCCCCGCCACCCCCGCCTCCTCCCCTTCGCCTGAATCAAATTGTCAAAAAATATGTGTGAGCCCAATTTTGAATCCGTGACCTCTAGTGTGTGAGTTTAGCGTGATGACCAACTATACCACCTAACAATTTGGTAATAAAGTGTAAAGAAATTGTATTTAAGATTTAATAATCGGGTCAAACGGGTCGGGTCGGGTCGGGTCGACCCGACTAAGTATGGGTCGAGTCTGAGTCTGAATTTTTGACCCGTATATTAATCAGGTCGAGTGTCGACCCGACCCGACCCGATTACCACCCCTACCCGCAAAGACAGGCACTGATTATACCACAAACAGTTTTTTTTGTTCTACAAGAGACCCCCTACGGGTCATGTCTTACCGCGGGGATTTGAACCCGTGACCTCGAGGCAACAAGCCCCAGGTCTAACTGAGTGGCCAACCGAGGCAGACAAACAGTTGATGGGAGGTTTTAATCAAGGTATACGTCATTTTTGGTTGCTTTTATAGATTCTAGATATGGAGGGGAAAAGATAAAAATCATCACTCAAGCACGGTTCCATCCAGCTCAATAATTCATTATAATATAAAAACCTCCAAACCAACCATCAGTCAAAAGTTAATTTCATAAGCTTCAATTAGGATCATGTTTTTCATGATAATATATAAGAAATATAATCAATTAAAACCCATTTGCATAGAACCATGAGGTATGTTGTTGGAAGTACCGAGTCAAAGATAATTGCCAGAAAATATGTTCAGCTAATGAATCTAAAGTGCAAGTAGGCCACAAAATCAAATTACTTCTTTGACAAAAAGGAAATCAGACTCTTACTTTGTCAGGGGCTATCTTTCGCATTTTGCACTTTAAGGTCAACAAAAAAATCACTTTTAGTCCACAAATGCACAAGAGAAGGAAGTGTTTCGCCTCTCTAGCTATACATGGTTGGCGTCACAATATGCGTAATATTATACAACATTAAGTGTTCCTAATTACATCAGTGTGTAAATAATATGTGACAAGTTTTAATTATTTCATATTTCTTGTTTAATTTAATAACAAGAGCATTGTAATGATATTGTGATGAGTATGAACATATAAATATGAAGTATGTAAAATAATCATACTACGATATTGTGACGATACAATAACAATGTCTACAGGATATAACACATTACTGAGCTCAGAGGAAAAACCTACATGGTTTCAAACAATATGCAGCTCCCATTCAAATTCGTTCTCCCTTGACACAATTTTACACATTTTGTGTCTTGATAAATAATTTTATACGCTTAATAGATAACTGAATTAAGAGAGAGCACCATTTTTTCCAACAGCAATACCATGCAATTTGAATGACCGTACAAACTGTAACACTGTTTGTCAAACTTCAAGTCAACAAAAGATGCATGGAAATCACCGAATGTAGATGCAGTCAAAACAAGTCAACAGTAAGTACAAAAATGTAACACAATTGTCAGAAAAATCAGGCCTGAGACTAGCACATGAACTAGAATAGAAATGTGAGAGGCCTGGAGGGGGGCAAAATATTACAATACAGAACATGCCTTGGACGGTTCATGTAGCCTACCCCAAATACTTGAGACAAATATCTTAGTTGTTGTTGTAGAACATGCCTTGAACCCACAGACAAACAATTCGGGTCTCAAGAAAAGTTTATTCTATCTGCGTGATCGGTGATGATGAGGAGAAGAATCACCATCTCGCCTTAATCGCTTCTCATCTTTTCTCCGATCTGTATCATCAACTTGACCACGCTCTGACCTGTACCTTCCAGAGTGTTTATCCCTTGTTTGTCTATCCCTGTCTTCTTCTGGTTTCGAGTCAGATCTTCTTTCTGGGATTTTCTCTCTCCTGTGTCCCTCTTGATCCTTCAGTCTTGATTCATTTCGTTTCCGCTGATTCCTACTAGGATCTTCATCGGTCTCTGGTCTTGATGAGCGGCCATCTCTATCTGAAGACTTGTAATTTGACTCGTTCTCTTTAATTTTACCAGGTAAAGTCTTGTCTGAAGGATCGCGCGAGAAGTTTTTGTGACTCTTTGGAGGACCATCATATCTATCATGGTTCCATCTTGAATCCGTGTCCTGGGGACCCCACCCCGTGTTTGCACTTCTCTGAATAAGAAGACGAGCCACACATGAACACAATAAAAAATATTTAACAGAAAAATGTATATTTATTGCAGCTACACATATTAAACCATGCTGCAAAACATAAGATTGGATCTGGTTGAGGTACATCGCAACAATGGTTGACTTTCCAAAGGTAGCACGCATCACGAATACAGCTAAAAATGAACAACGTTTTTCACAATAACACACATGTAAATCTTATTTTCCCATTGAGAAATAAGACAATGACAACCTCCTGAGCGTTGTAATTATCTTCTTTGTTTTCCATGATGTGTCTTTTTAGATGTAAACTCTAGAATTAGGAGATTTATTTCACTGAAATGCAATACCTTTTCATGAACAACTAAATAGAGACATTAAATTGTAGGTATTCTGGAAAATGCAAGTTGGGCTAAATTTCAAAGAATTAGCCTAAAATTCACCTGATTTCAAATAACTACCAAAAACTTTCAGAAGTGCAGTAAACTACAGCAAACTTTAATAAAACCCTGAAACCTTTTCATAAAGCTACAATGGAAAACTAGTTCATGTATTTTCAAAGTTTTTCCAATACAGGTGAAACTTCACGGTATTTTTCTGAAATTAATCCAGGACGTTATTTGCAAAATCAACGATCCATTACTTTGATTTGCAAGGCTTAATCTATCTTATGTAAGATGTTTTTTTTTTAAAACACTTTCTGAAATTAATGTGTTCAAAGACAATTTCTGAAAGCCCTCAAATGCATCGACACAATTCAGATTGACCGCTAATGAAACTGAATTTAAGATCTCATAAAGTTCAAAAGTCAGCCAAATAACTCCAATGGGCCATTTAGCAACATGTACTTCACATAAATACGTACCTTACCTCACTTCTGCAAGAGCCAGAAATATTACTTTACTAAAGGTAGGCGATGTTAAAGAATTGCCAAAGATATGCAATTTTAAATTCCATCAGTTAATATATATCTTGTATAAAGAGTTTAAAACTAAACGGCCAAAATGGAATACAGGTTGTTATAACATAATACAATTGGTAATCATTGGGTTGAAAGGTTCCTTTTATTTTTTGTTTAGTCGGAAGGCTCAAAACAAATAGGTGATTTTTATATAGGTATACTACTTAAAAATTGTTATTTTGAAATTCAAGCAAATAAGTTTTCAATGTTTATATGTGAATTTGGAAGAAATCAGTGTGGATTATATATTAATACATAGGTTTTAGAATAGTCTGAGAATTTGGACTTCCAAGAATACTCTGTGGCTTGGGTTCGGGTGGGCACATATACACCCTGGACCCACTTGCTACACCATACTGTAACCAAAAAAAAAAAAAAATACTTGACCAATTTAGTTTTCAATGTTTATAAGATGCATATGTAGAGCTGCAAAAACTGCAAGAGTGAGACATTTAGTACGATTACAGAAGGCACTGGCAATCACTTACATGCTCATCATGAGAAAATCTGCATGAAGCTCCTCGAGTACAGTCGCCTCTTTGAAAAGCACGACAAACTCCTCTTTCCTCCCTCTTCTGCTTCTCTTTCTCATCATCTTCCTCTTCCTCCTTTTTCTTGTAATTGCTTACATGATCAACTCTAACAATTCGACCAAGAATCTTAGCCCCATTCAAGTTATCTGCAAGAGTAGATTGGAATAAACTGTCAATAACAATATATTCTGAATTGCCATCGAAGAAGTTTGCATAAATTTTGACAAGTGCACAAACAACAAAAGTAACCAAACCCAAAATTTGGGATAAAATCTTTGTTGTTGTCGCAAAACAGTAAAAGTTAAAGTTGAAAACTAACCTACAGCAAGAATTGTACTTCTCTGATCCTCGTATGCAAGGAAAGCAAACCTTTTGATTTTCCCGTACCTTTATCTCTAACAAGATTAACATCAACAACTTCCCCATACCTGGAATAAATGATATATAAAAATAAAGGCAAGTAAGCTTCACTACTTGAGTCATCACTAACAAAGACAGCAGTCCTGGAAAATATTGGCATAACATATCATTAATTACAAATTCGGTAAGCAATGAGGCATGCACATAAATTACATTTCCCAATAAAATTTGTCATTGTCATCCTTGTCCAACCCTATTTCTCATCAAATAGCATCAGCTATGGAGCATGACTCAAAGTTGAAACAGCAAGGGCCCTAATCGTCCAACAATCCAATCCAGACTTAACCAGAATTTTCAGGTTCCACACCAATACAATATTGGGTTAGGTTTGGATTCTGGAAGTATTACGGATTCTAATTGGATCCAAATAGGGTTATTAAAAATCCAAATCTACTAATAGCTTATGCAAGTAATAAGTGCACATATACACGGTTGCATACATAGACACGTATGCGCCTGTGTGTACATAATTATGTGTACTAGAACTTTGGCGAGGGCAAAAGGCACATGTTTTTGTCCTCGAATAGTCATGTCAAAACTTTAAAAGCTGTTACATGATTCTCTGAATAATTAGATGGGTCTCAAATATGTTTGGAAAACACATAACAACTTAATTTTAGATATATGATAGGTTGGGTTTGATGGAAGTTGTTATAGTTGCGGAAATATAGAGGGATTTAAATGAAAGCTATCATACTTGAGATTTTGATAAATGGATAAGGGATCAAGTTGGAAAGGTGCAGGAGGACTTGATGCTAGTTCGTGACTCCCAACAAGTTTGCATTGTAATAGTAGATAGGCAATTTTCACAACTAGATGATCCATTCTCTGTTTGATTTGTTTGTGGTTATTTTCTTCATTTTTACTGTTCAGACAAGTCTAGTAATAGGAAATGAAAAATATTAGGAGAAAAACAAACAAGTATAAGCACATTAGGTTCATAACAAAAGTTGGCCTATTTCCAAGAGGGGAAACAATTGAATTTGTATAATCAAAATCTACATCCAAATCTAATAGAGTATAAGACTTGAATTTGGATAAATATGTTGGATCTTTTGTAGGTTTGGATCCAGTTACAATTACTACAATATGGTTAAGATTTTGTAGGATCTTACACAAAAGCCAACCCCTCCTATCCTGGTGGGCAATAGAGAGCCTTGCTATTTTCCGTTAAATCAAATAAAAATAAACAATTCTAATTCTATAAGGTTGAATAAAAAATCAATTAATTTTTTTTTTAATATAATTGCTATGCTTAGTGTGTGACTCGTTAGTTTTTTCTTTAGAGTTTAGAGTTGGGCTTCAAAACATGTAACCAGAAAGCAACATCCAAAATCAACAAAAACTCAAGAAAGGAATAGACCTGGACAAATTGCAAAAGTCCACTCAATCTTTTATTCTCAAAGTTACAGTACTAACTCTGGTGCGAGAACTGTCTAATAGAGGTATCAACTACCGAGGAACCAAAGTTACATTTTGATTGATAATGAGAAATTTAACCCAAAAAATAGATAAAATGCAAGAACAAAACCCTACCCACATGAACAAGAGCACCACAGAATTAGGGTTTCTACTCACTGGGAAAAAACGGCGAGGAGGTCACCTTCGGTGAGTTCGTAGGGGATCCCGCCGACGAAAACGTAAGCAGAATCTTTGTACTTAACATGCCAAGAAGCATCCTCTGAGATTCCCAGCGCCGCTTCGGTCGAATTGATTTTCTGAGTGCGCTTCACCAACGTTAAAGGATTCATCTTCGATGATCAAAAACCCTAACCCTAAGGAGCGAACCTTGTAATGATCTACTTGAAACAAGGACGGGACACTTCTCAGAGTGATTCTTCTTCCCAAATCAAGAACAAAGCAGAGCTCTAACTTATATGCTGGGGTTAGGGCCAAGATGATTTTGACAGCCCGAAGCCCAGCATGTGAACGCGGGTGAGGATTGATAATGGGCTGGGTGGGGTTCGACAATAGAACCATCGGAGCCTAGCCCGCCCAAAACTTTTCGGGGCCTCGCATTTAGAAGTAATACAAAAAAGGTTTTCCTGGGAATATATACCCGCCATATCTTACTTCATCAGCAAAACACCCCCTAAATTTCTCATATTGTCAATTCATCCCTCAAAATTCAGATGTTTGTGGTTTATAAATTTACTCACAAATATTTAGGATTATGCATGTTGAGCAGTCGGAATTTTAGGTTTGCATTTTGTCGGATTTTCTATGGTTGAATTGTGATTATTAGATTGGTTAAAAATAAAAATTTCATTTTTTTTTAAAGTTTATTTGTCTAACAAAAGTGCGGTTATTTAAATTCAAAGAAGTAATAAGTAGACACGTTAGTTAATAGATCCAGTAAATTAGTAAATAGACCCCCTAAATTACCTTAAATATTTTTATATTTTAAATATTCAATTTAAATGTAAAAAACTCAGTTATACACCTCAATTTGAAATTAATTCCTCATCTAAAATCACAGTTCCTCTCTCCCTCTCCCTCTCCCCTCACTCCCTCTCCTACAATTCGATCTCTTCATCGTAGATTTTTGATCAATTGATCCCTTGATCCTTGATCCATTGATTTCTTTCATATTTTTCTTTTCTTTTCAATGTTGGGGTTAGGGAGGGGTGAAAGTATGAGTTTGTAATGTGTTGAACTTGGTGGAGCTTGATGTGTTGAACTTGATGGGACTTCTAATGAATGAGCTTTGTACGAGAAAAAAAATATGAGTTCAAGGAAGGAGGTTTTTGGGAAGAAGATAAATTAAAATAGAAGAAGCTAAGACTTAAAAAACGAAAATAAAGACAAATCAGAAGTTAACTCATGTGAATTAAAATAGAAAAAGTTAAAATGTTCAGGTGAATTTTTAAGGTTTATGGGTTAGGTAATAGAGAGAGTTTTGAAGTTGTAGAAGAATTAAAGTTATAGGGGTTGGGTGTACTTACTAACTACATCGGTACACTAACTAATTGTTGTAGTAAAATTATAATATTTGAAAAGTTAATTCTATATTTTTAAACTTTTCATTTGAGAGTAAAATTGTTCAAGAAAATCTTAATTTATTTTTTGAGACTACTTATCACTTTTTTGGGTTTAAATAGTGACACTTGTCAAGCAATAATTGTCACAACAAAAAAATTAAAAAAATGAATTGAGAAATGAGTAGAAGAGTAGTTTTAAAATAGCCGGGTAAATTTTTTTGATGGGACAACTAAGTAAACTTAAAGAGAAGAATGTTCCTTGACTGTTTGGATGCCTGGAAGTGCGTGGAAGTAGAAAGTAGAATTTTTTTCTTTAGAAAAATGAGAATTTGTATTTCTTTTCCGGTATTTGGATGGTAGTTGAAAAGTGCAATTGAAAAAGTGTAATGTGTTTTTCGGTATTTAGATGATAATGTGAAAGTGAAAGTGAAAAAGTTGAGTGCAAATTAATAATAAAATAAATATTAATTATAAAAAAAATAAAATTAGACTGTAATTAGACAGCAAGTGTGATTTATATGAGTACAAAATTAACTATTTTGAGTTACAACTTATTACTAATGAGATTTACATGATCACAAAATTAACTGTAGCATTCAGAATGTGAGAAAATGGTCATATAAAAGAGAAAAAAAAGAAGGAAAAAAAGTTTTTTCATTCGACTTTTTCGGTACTTAGACGGACAACAAAAGTAAAAAATGAGACGTCT
The DNA here is from genome assembly GCA_038442645.1 of Agave tequilana. Lineage (NCBI taxonomy): Eukaryota > Viridiplantae > Streptophyta > Magnoliopsida > Asparagales > Asparagaceae > Agave > Agave tequilana. The sequence continues at coordinate 22,939 of JAVJIF010014029.1, forward strand.
TGCTTCCTCACTCATACCACTAAACAAACAACCTAGATTCAAAGTAGTACACTCTATGGGCAAATTTATAAACCCGATCGGATTTGGAAATTGGAATATCAATTGATTAGATGCAAAAGATCTGAGGGATAATTTTCTAAATAGATAAGAGTTGATGGACGTATCTAGAAACATACGAAAATAAGTTGCAGTTCCAAATACCGAAAAATAGGTGTCATGTGCGAAAAAACTCATTACAGACTTACAGTATCAAACCAAAATTTCTTTTTCCTTTTTCTTGCATCTGAGGAAAGTGGCAGCAAAGCTCTTCTCGTTCCAAACTCTCCGATCTCGACAGAAACCCCAAATCCAAACCCTAAAACACCAAACTCCAACATCAAAAATCGATTAAAACGAAATTAAACCCCAATGAGTCACGGAAGCGAAGCTGGTTACGATCGCCACATCACAATCTTCTCCTCCGAGGGCCGCCTCTATCTGCATTGGATTATCAAATTTCTTGAAGAAAAAAAAAAAAATACTGTTTTAACTGGGGATTTGGTATAGAGTATGCGTTTAAAGCCGTGAAGGCTTCTGGGATTACTTCGATTGCGGTTCGAGGAAAGGATTCAGTATGTGTGGATACACAAAAGATGGTCCCGGTGAGTGATTATTTGATTGTTTTTAGTAATTTAGTTCAAGATGCATTTTTTTGTTTATAATGATTTTTTAAGAAGAATTTGGTTTCTGGGTGATGGGAAATTTATGCAGGATGAGCTATTGGATCAGACGAGTGTCACTCATCTCTTTCCCATTACCAAGTATCTAGGACTGTTGGCAACAGGAATGACAGGCTTGAATTTCATGCTCCATTTTTTCATATTTCCATTTTATTTTCTGTACAACTGTAGAATCAAAACTCAGAACTTTTTTTAAACACCCAGAAGTCCAAACAGAATGCTGAACTAAAGGGACTCTTGATAGGATCCATTTATAGGAGTGATACCATCTTCAAAATGACTATATATGGAGTAATTACTATATTGGTAAGATTGTGGACTAAAATGTCGGTATCGGCATCAGGCAATGGTTTTTAATATCAATACTGTCTGGCAATATCTACCGTATAACGAGTGATATTATAAGGTTAATATTGTACTGGATATTTTAAAACCCGATAAGATATTGTTGATATATATTAAATTGCCAATAGATTAGAGTATTTTAGACAACATACTTGCAAGATTATATATGGAAATACTTTTTTATTTTTATAGACATTTTAGAATATGGTGGTTTCATTTTGACCTTTATGATATCCCAATTCACTTTCCAAGATGATGCTTCCATCAATCAAAAAGCTGCCTTTGGTGGTACTATATTTTATTATGTTAAAATCCTTCTGTTTCTATTCAATATTGTTGACATCTTGTACCTTATAATTTATAACTGGCGCAAGGTCCTTAGTCCAGCAAGTAAGGAATCAAGCAGCGGATATTAGCACCCATTAAATTAATAAAGGCCCCCCCCCTCAAATAATTATGAAAATGTCATTGATTTTTTGAACAAATTTATCTACTGAGTAAAAGTCTAAAATATCCTCTCATTCTTCCTCCTCCTTCCGCGACAAGTGGCGGTTGCGACAGGCGGTGAACGACGATAGTCTGGCAGTCCTCGCCTTATTTCCCCCGCCTCCCCTTCTCTCCCCATCTCCCCCCGCCTTCCCCCGCCTCCCTCCCTCCCTCCCACCTCCTTGCCGCCCGAGGAGGAGGTGGGAGTATTGGATTTATTTATATGCTTGTGTGGGAAAACTTGAGTTTCCCTCATATGATCGGGCGGCGAGGAGGAGTTGGGAATGTTGGATTTATATGCTTGTGTGGGAAAAAACTTGAGTTTCCCTCATATGATCGGGCGGCGAGGAGGAGTTGGGAGTGTTGGATTTATATGCTTGTGTGGGAAAACTTGAGTTTCCCTCATATTTGTCTTAATATTTAGTCCCACATTGAATAGGCCAATGGAGGTAGAGTGGTTTAAATACCAACTCCTCCAAAGGCTATTGTTATGGATCAAGGGCTATGGGCCGAGCTTGCCACACGCGCGCGCTTGGCTGCACCGCTTGCACTCCACGTCGCGTGCACGTGCAGATTTTTGTTTTGGTTTTATTTGATTTTCTGTTATGATTTTTCAAGATTTTCTGTTGAGTTTGACCTGATCTAACATGATCTGATATCATGTATCTCAACCATATGCACGCTAGTATATTCTCATGGGGCTATTACAACTGTAGGGTATTCGAGCTGCTATAAATAATGCCCTATCTCGTACACTTTAAGTACATAAAACAACCACATCCAATAGAATCTCTCTCCCCCTCTGTCATAATTTTGCCATTGAAAAGCTAAAAAAAATTTTACCATATGCACGCTAGTATATTCTCATGGGGCTATTACAACTGTAGGGTATTCGAGCTGCTATAAATAATGCCCTATCTCGTACACTTTAAGTACATAAAACAACCACATCCAATAGAATCTCTCTCCCCCTCTGTCATAATTTTGCCATTGAAAAGCAAAAAAAAATTTTGCAAGGTTTTTTTCTTCTTCAACGGGTAACATTTTCCATTTGAGCAGACGCTTGTCTTCCCGTCCAAAGGCAGGAGCTGGTGATCTACCAGGAGAGTCTTTTTCGCTAGGAAAAGTGAGATAAATAAGAAGGAGAAGAAGACTTATTTGTGCAACGACAAGATACTATTAGTTATGGTTCTTGATTGTATATATACACACATATTTGTCACATGTTTACACTGATTTAGGAGAAAGAATAGGAAAACATTGACTGAGAGAAAGAATAGAAAATATTGACTGAGAGAAAGAATGAGAAACACATGGTGCATGAATCCCATGAGTCCCATGTGTTCCTATAATCATGGAGAGATTTTAGGATCTGATTGATTTCATGAGGGGTGTCTTTCACATGGATCACATGTTTCACATGAGTCACGTGTTGTCATTGATATCTCTAACACCCCCTGCAAGCGAAGCGGGTTTGAAAGAACCGAGAGCTTGTTCTTCAGCATAGAAAATCTGAATGAGCTCAAAAGCTTAGTAAGGATGTCTGCTAGTTGGTCTTTAGTGCTGACAAACCGAACATCCAGGACTCCATTGGCGACATAGTCCCGCACAAAATGAATGTCGATCTCAACATGTTTGGAGCGGGAGTGACGAATAGGATTGATCGAGAGATATGCTGCACCGAGGTTGTCACAGCGAACTATTGGGGGAGATTGCGGAACTCTAAGCTCATGAAGTAATGACTGCAACCAAACGACCTCTGTTGCAGAATTGACCATGCCCCTATACTCTGCCTCAGTGTTAGATCGTGCCACAGTGCACTGCTTCTTCAAACTCCAAGAAATGAGATTTGTACCAAGAAAGACACAATAGCCACTGGTAGATTTTCGATCATCGATCGACCCTGCCCAATCTGCATCGGTGTAAGCAGTAAGCTGTATAGAAGAATGACGAGAGAGAAAAATGCCATGTTGAATGGTAGATTTGAGGTAACGGAGGATCCGTTGTACAGCGCTCTAATGCTTGTCGGTTGGAGTTTGCATGAACTGAGCGATCTTGTTCACCGAGAAGGCAATATCGGGTCTGGTAAAGCTTAAGTATTGTAGAGCCTCAACAATACTTCGACAGATAAAGGGGTCAGAGAGAGACTTGCCAACAATCCTGGATAGCTTACAGGAAGTGGCCATAGGCGAGCTGACAGACTTGACACCATCCATCTTGAGTCGGAGAAGCAAATCACGGATGTACTTCTGTTGAAAGAGAAATAGACCTGAGGGTGTACGATGACACTCCATGCCCAAGAAATAGTACAGTGGGCCGAGGTCTTTTAATGAGAACTCTCGGCCTAGTTCTTGAGTAAGACGAGTGACAGCCCGTGAGTCATTGCCTGTGATGATGATGTCGTCCACATAGATAAGAACCAGAAGAATATCTGTCCCAACCCGTTGGAGGAAGAGAGACGTGTCGGACTTGGAGCCTACAAAGCCCAATGTGACTAGATAACTGCGGAGGCGAGAAAACCAGGCCCGTGGAGCCTGTTTGAGGTCATAGATACTGCGGTGAAGTTTGCATACATGATTGGGATGAACGGGACTGATGACCCCCGAAGGTTGTTCCATGTAGACCGTCTTAGTAAGAAAACCCTGCAAAAATGTATTATTCACATCCAACTGTCGAATAGACCATCCCTTGGAGATGGCCAGACTGCACACGGTGCAGACAATGGTCGGTTTGATGATCGGACTGAATGTCTCACCATAATTTAATCCTGGTTATTGATGAAAATCCTTGGCCACCAGGCGGACCTTATACCTGTCAGCAGAACCATCAGATTTATGTTTTAACTTGAAAACTCATTTACAACCAACCAGATTCATGGAAGGGTGATATGACACAAGGGACCAGATTTTATTCTTAAGCAAGGCATTCATCTCAGTGTCCATTGCCTGGCGCCACTTGGGATTTGTAGAAGCTTGCGTGAAACATGTGGGTTCGACATGAGTGGTGGCCAAGTCAGTCATGAGACACGTAGGCATGGAATACTGGGTGGCTAGCCAGACTTTTGGTGTTCTGGTGTTATCCTGTGTTGTGGTGACCATATGGTGGGGTCCTGATAGGAGAGAGACGGGAGAGCCTGAGGATGAGGACGAGGAGAATGACTCATTGACGGGTGCTGGTGAAGGTGGTAGAGAAGGAGTATGTGATGGAGGTGGTAGTGGAGGAGGAGAAGAGTCAGTGGTGGGGCCCGCATGAGAAGAGGGAACTGGAACAATGGAAGGTAATAGAGGCATAGAGATGGGGATCGGTGGTGAAGACGTGGGAGTAGGGGGACAGAGGGAAGGCAGAGGAGAATGGAAAGGAAAGGAAAATTCATCGAACACAACATCTCGAGAGATGTAAATACGACCAGAGGGGACATGCAAACATTGATAACTTTTATGCGAAGCCGAGTAACCTAAGAAGACACATTGACTGGACCGAAAACTAAACTTATGAGTTTGGTATAGACGCAGATGAGGGTAGTAAGCACAACCAAAAATTCGTAAGGAAAGGTAGTCAGGTGCTTTATGAAATAATTTCTGGTATGGAGATAGATTATGGAGGACGGGGATGGGCATTCTATTGATGAGAAATGAGGCAGTTTGGAAAGCATAAGGCCAGTAGTGAAATAGAACATTTGACCGAGCCAGAAGAATAAGGCCGGTCTCGACAAGGTGGCGATGCTTTCTTTCTGCGGTGTCGTTTTGGGCACTAGTGTGTGGACAGGATAAACGATGAGCGATACCCTGAGAAGACAAGTAAGGTTTAAATTTGATGAACTCGGCACCACCATCAGTTTGGAGTGTTTTAATGGAACGCCCAAAAAAAATTTTCACATGAATTTTGAACTCAAGAAAATAGAGAAAGTATCACTTTTATTTATTAAAGAATAAAGCCAAACATACTTACTGTAGTGATCTACAAAGCTAATATAATAGCGATGACAACTTACAACGGACACAGGAGACGGGCTCCATAGATCGGAGTGAATAAGCTCTAAACGAGCAATAGTAATCGTGGAAGATAACGAAAAAGGAAGACAATGACTTTTCCCTTACTGACAGGGGATGCAGAGAGGGAAATCAGCACGGTCAGAGAGGAAAGGAAGCTGATGCTGAGATAAAACACTGGAGACAACTCTGGTGGAGGGATGACCTAGGCGCTCATGCCAGACGGAGGAAGATACACGCTCACCGAGAAGAGCCTGGGGAGAGGCAGTGAAGTTATGATTCCTCAGGGAGAAGACATGCAAATCATTCTTAAGTTGTCCCCGCAGTAGAGTTTCCGAATGGAGAGATCCTTGATAAAATAAGAGTCAGGATGAAATTCAAGAAGGACTTTATTATCAGTAGTAAATTGACTAACAGACAGAAGATTTTTGGTAATATCAGGAACATGTAAAAGATTTTTCAAGACAAAGGAAGAAATAGGAGAACACAAAAAGAAGCACCAGTAGCTCGGATAGGCAAACCTGTCCCTATGCGAACTCTGTCAGGTTCTTGATATTCGAAGTGAACCGCCAGATTCGCAATGTCAGCTGTTAGGTGATGAGTGGCTCCAGAGTCAACATACCAGTTGGGATCGACTGGACTATTCCCATAAGAGTGGAGAGAGCAGTTGGGCTAGCCGAATCATCATAACAATTGTAGCATTGGTTAGCATAATGGCCAAAACGATTGCAGACCTGGCATTGAGATCGGCCACCGATGGACTGATATGACGGTAAGAAGGAACGTCCACGACCACGACCGCACTCCCTGCCTCGGCCACGTCTACGACCACGGAAAAAAGATGGAGCTGAATGGTAGCTTGGGGTGCGGGAAACAGTATGAACCGCAGGAGAAGGGGAGATGAGGGTTATGGAGTCTGGTGAAGTGATAACACGTCCACGATAAATCTCCAGGCTAAGCATGAGGCCGATGAGTTCTTCTGACAGTACAAGGTCTACTCGTGTGTTGACGGAGGTGACGAACGAGTCATATTCGGGAGATAGACCACTGAGCAAGGTAGAAACGAGATCGGAGTCGGCAACTAGATTAGCCACTGCCGCCGGGTTGTCCACGATGGATTTGACAGACTGGATGTACTCTGACATAGAAGAGGTGTCCATCTTGACGGTGTTTAGCTTATATTTGAGTTGCTGCACTCTAACTCTGGAGGGTGACCCAAAGATTCGCTCCAGAGAGCACCACACATTAGGAGATGTGGTGAGGCCAACGACATGAGCAAGCACAGCCTCAGTGAGCGAGGAGATAAGCCAACATAAGAGCATCTAATCAAGCTTGATCCAGCGAGTGTATTCTGGATTGATAGTGGGTTGAGCATCCTTCTCGGTAGAAGAAAGGAACCGGACCGGACACAGAGAGGTTCCGTCAATGAGGCCTTCGAGATCGTGGAGCTTGAGAAGAGGAAGGAACTGAGAACGCCACAACAGAAAGTTTCCCTTGTTGAGCTTGACATTTAGAAAATGAGTGATGTTAGGATTGGGAGTAACCATGGATTCAAGTGTTTGGATGGAGGTGAGGAAAGATGAAGAGGAAATACTCGACATGGTACAGGAGTTGCTCTGATACCAAGATTAATAAGAAGGAGAAGAAGACTTATTTGTGCAAAGATAAGATACTATTAGTTATGGTTCTTGGTTGTATATATATACACATATTGGTCACATGTTTACATTAATTTAGGAGATACAATAGGAAAACATTGACTGAGAGAAAGAATAGAAAAATATTGACTGAGAGAAAGAATGAGAAACACATGGTGCATGAATCCCATGAGTCTCATGTGTTCCTATAATCATGGAGAGGTTTTAGGATCTGATTGATTTCATGAGGGGTGTCTTTCACATGGATCACATGTTTCACATGAGTCACGTGTTGTCATTGATATCTCTATATACGCATATTGGTCACATGTTTACATTGATTTAGGAGATACAATAGGAAAACATTGACTGAGAGAAAGAATAGGAAAATATTGACTGAGAGAAAAAATGAGAAACACATGGTGCATAAATCCTATGAGTCACATGTGTTCCTATATTCATGGAGAGATTTTATAATCTGGTTGATTTCATGAGGAGTGTCTTTCACATGGATCACATGTTTCACATAAGTCACGTGTTGTCATTGATATCTCAAACAAAGTGGTCATATCGACGTCCGGACTTTCTATCTTCTAGGACAGTGCATCTGCACGACTACTTCACCCCAGGCCAGCAAATCTTGTTCTTTCTAATTATTTTATATTAGTTGCTTGTTTAGATTTTAACAAGTATTAATTCTGATTTAAAGTTTGCTAATTTAACTGTGACATAGGAAATAGTAACTATATTACCCAACAATCTAGAAGATAAATGCTATTTTCTGATATTTTTTTTAACATAGTAATTGTTTATTTCATGCTATTTAATACTTGTTTCATGCAATCTATTAAATATCTATTATCATTTTCTTACAAGATCCTATTTTTTAGTGTAAAATTATTCACAAGATCCTTTCTTTTAATTTCACATATCTTATTAAAAATTATTTTAAGATCTTACTATTTTCCTTACAAGATCTTATTTAATTGTTTCATTACAAGATATTATTAATAGATTTTATTCTTTTAAATTATTGAAAAATTTATCTTGTTACGTTATTCTAACTAGTTAAATTATTGCATGTTATCCTTACAAATAAATTATTGGTTTCTTACATACAAATAGTTTCTTGCAATTACAATTCTAACTAAAAAATTAGCTAAAATTGTTCTTTTCTTGCGAAAAGTTGTAACTCACTTGTTTCATGCTAAGAGGTTATTTTCATGCAATAGAATTTCATACAATAGCGATCTAACAATTGTCTTATTGTAAGAATGTTGTTTAAATTCCTGCAAAGTTAATTTATGCTACATAGTGATTCATGCAATTTGACATTTATTGCTTATTACATGTTAGATTTTAATAAGGTAATTCCAACCATTACTTTATTAACTAATTCGTGTAACAGCATTAGTTAACTAAAACTGAATTATCTTATTCTTTATAGCTTCTGTTAGATTAATTGTCTTGTTTAATTGTTTAAGTAAATTGTCTTATTGAACTTATTGATTAGAAAATTAAAAAGGTAAATCTTTTCCCCAAATTCTTTGCAGTTGGTGTTTAACTAAGGAAGGGTACTCTATATAGTTCTGTAATTAAGGAATACTAAGTGCGAAAAATCTCCCACCTTAGCTACACCGACTTAGCCTATTGGATTGATAAAATTGAGATCTTGACTAACCCTACAATCTTAAAAAAAATTGAACTAAATCAATTTCTGCAACTTAGTATTGCTTGATACAAACTATATCTTGTTAGGATCACTTGTCACATAATTAAATAAGAATTCTATACTATTTTTTTCTGCAATACGTAATTTAAAAGCTACCAACATAAACTAAATTATGACAGTTCAAATAATTTGAAATACAGATTCAGGTAGCTTACCCGTCACTATGGTCAGCCCAGATCATTCAAAGAGTGCAAAACCTGATAAATTTTTTGGAACATACTTTAAGAGGTTGGCAAATCAGATGAAGTACTGATTGACCACTTTAGGTTTCATTTCAGTCATAAATCACGCTACTCTGGCACCTTCTCCTAAACTATCGCCTGTTGGATCTTTTCTTATTGAAACTCCTCCTACAACTTTTTCCTCATTCATCTATTTGAAACCTGATATGTATATCATAGTCTTTCAAAAATATCATATCTATGAGGAGTATGAGTCGTAGTATGTATATATCATAGACTTTCAAAAATATCATGTCACAGTGGCATCATATAATAACATATACCCCTACTAAGAGAGGAATAATACCACAAAGAACTAAACTAGGGTAAGAAACCAATCGTTTCTCTTGATGGATAGGAGAAGTAAGGGAGCGGATATATACACCCTAAAGAATGATGAAGGCACCCCAAAAATCCCAAAAAAAAATTTACAAGTGTGTCATTGTTTTTTTGACAAATTCACCCTTGGTGAAAAGTCCCAAAGCCCCTTTCTTCTTCCTCCTCCCCTCCCCCTCCCCCTCCCCCGCTCCCTCTTTCTCCTCCCCTCCTCGCCTCCGTCGCTCCCCTCCTTTTCCCCTTCCCACCTCCTCCCGATCTCCCCCCATCCCCCCCGGCCTCCCCCTGATAACCCCTCATCCGCAGAGTTCTTCAGCCAAATCCCACTTAACAGACTTGGTATGTTCGGTCAAATTCCGGCCGAACAGCTCTGTGGGGAGGGGGTAATCCAACTGAACAGCTTTGTGGGGTTTGGGGCGGAGGCCGTTGGGGGGGGGGGGGGGAGGTCAGGGGGAGGGGGAGCGTGGAGGCCGGGGAGGAGAGGAGGGGGAAGGCCGAGGAGGCAGAGGCGCTGAGGGGGAGTGTTTGGGGGTGGTGGAGGCCTCCCGGGGGGGATCGGGGGGAGGGAAGGAAGAATAGAGGCTTTTTAGCCATTTTTTTATTTTAGGTGGAGTGCTTTTATCACAAAATGAGGTGCCTTAATCCTGGGGTGCCTTCATCATTCTTTGGGGTGGAAATATCCGCTCTCGAGAAGTATATGTATCGTTCAATGCGAAAAAGAGGATATCTCTGTGCTGATTAGACATGTACAGATAAAAGCATCTGGATGCAATTGCCTTATTTACCAAATTATCTGCAACTGATTAGTTTTTTGCCCATCCTGACGGATGTGTTGTTTAATGTTTCTAAAGCATGACTTAAGTCTTGATTTTTTTTTCTTATAATTTATTTTATGTTGTATGTTTTTACTCTTATTTTGGATAAATGTAATATGTTATGTAACTAATAAATATTTATTTATTTTTTATGTGTTCTTAATTTCCCATATTCTAGTTTGTTAAAGTATTTTGATGTCACTTTGATGTATTGCATTGTCATATTGGTATCCATACAACTCAAGAAGTCTCTTTTACATTCCCCGGTAGCATTTGGTTTTTGTGAAGCATTTAATGGAAGGGTGACAAACACGAGCCAAAGAGCATTGAACATCCTTCCAACTTTCCCCTTGTGCTAAGGTTCCCGCCAGGGGCGGAATCAGGTATAAATTTTAGGGTGGGCTGCAATTTTTTTAATATATACTTATGAATTATATGCATTTCTTAAAAGAATAAAACAGTATTCTCTACTAAATCAGGAGTGAAACTAGTAATAAATTTGTTAAAAGAAAGTCAAATAGAAGGTAGTCTAACACAATATCTGAAAAAGAACAAAAATAAAAATAAATTTAAAACAATATTTGAAAAAATGGGCCGGGCTATAGCCCGGCCCAGCCCAACTTTAGGTCCGCCTCTGGTTCCGCAAGCTTTGATGCTTCTTGGTTTGCATTTTAATCAAGTAATGTCATTCTTGTCTTGGTCTTGATCCTTTACATGCATGTTTAATCTTGTATCATCACAAACGGAGTATGCTTTTGTTTACGTTGCTGATATCATCTCTAAGCTAATAATTTACTGGAAGAATATTTGCAGAATCTTTGGACATATAAAGCATTTTAATTTTATCCATAATTGCTGGGTTTTGAACATATAAATAGGGAGATTTTGCTAATCATTTTAAATAAGTACTGCAGGGAGTAAGAGTAATGCTAATGGTTTATAAATCAAATGTAATGCAGGAGTTGTGTGCATTATAGTTCCCTTTGGTTGAGTTGACGGTGGAAGTGAGGAATTGGTAATAGTTCCCTTTGGAACTTGGGAATTGGTTAGTAAGTTTTTCGGTGTTTGGATGTTGTTAGGAAGTGTGATTTGAAAATGTTATGTCTTTTCCGGTGTTTGGATGGTAATGTGAAAGTGAAAGTGGAAAAGTTGACCACAAAGTTGACCGCAAAATAATATTAAAATAAAAATTAATTAAGAAAAATAAAAAATAGACTGTAATTAGAATGCAAGTGAGATTTACATGATCAAAAAATTAACTGTTTTGTGCTACAACTTATTATAAATGAGATTTACATGACCATAAAATTAACTGTAATACTTTAGAAGCGAGGAAATGGTTGTGTAAAAGAGAAAAGAGAGAAGGAAAAGGAGTTTTTTTATTTTCCTTTTCCGGTGTTTGGATAGATAGGGAAGTAAGCAATTATACTTCCTCATTTCCTTACTTCCGCCCACTTCCTTGCATCCAACACCTATCTCTTATTCCTTCTCGTACTTCTTTCCTCGAATTTTTCTATACTGAACTTGGTGGATCCTAGAACCAATATTTCCTCTTGACATATAATGTTGATGTGATTCTGAATTGTTTGGGGGGTGAAGGTAATTCATAAGAATGATGAAATTACACAGGTTTGAATAATTTTAAGATTTTGCTGGTAATTTAAGCAGCTTTACCTATTAATAAAATGATGAAACTACATTTACCTCGTCATTCTGATTGGATATGCATACAATCATATGAATGCGGACGCTCAAAATCATATACTCGAGATACCAAGATTAAGACAGTGAATCACATAACATAATATCAATATCCTCAATTAGTTTCCATTAAGCTTCAGAGACTGTCTGCCAAGCTTAAAACGGTAAGCACTGACTCAAGCTCAAGCTTACAAAGTCTTGAATTTTATCATGTTGAGGGGCAATTTGCCAATGAAATCTGTTGCCAGGCTACCAAGGTAGAGGTGGCCTTCAAATTCTCGGGCTGAGGTGAAGAAGGACATCACAATACCATCTGAATTATCTAGTGCCCTGATGATAGTCCCATTCGCTGCAACTTTGATAGCCATTGCCCCTTCTTCATGGGACTAGTGCCCTTGAGAAGCTTTGGAAATGCTGCGATAGCGCGCTTGGCCGCAGGTAAACGATGGATGAGATCTACACCGCCCGATTTCAAATGTATGAGAGAGACCCATCTGGTGCTAGATTGATGTTATCTGACCCCTCCTGTCAATGAAGATCTCTGATCCTCCCTTGAGATCTCCCTTGAGCCAATGCCTTCAAGCACCGGAACCTAGTCAAAATAGTTTATTGTTAATAAGATTGAAATGGATGATCCACATTGTTCATTATAATGTACAAGGCAGACTGGTTACGTCCAAGTCTCACAAACTATGAGGAAGTCTTCATTGGGCGATAAAGCAACGCCATTAGCAAAGGCAAGATCCGAAAGGACTACCGATGTCTTCTTGGTCGAAGGGTAAGGAGTCGGCCGTGACTTCGAGTAAGAGCCCGGATTCACTGGATGCGCCGCTGAAGTATACGCTTCCATCCGTGACTTCTATGGTCTCAACTGCTAAACTTTAGGAAAATAAAGCATCTTGAGAGAGAGAAAGAGGGGGGGGCTGCACAAAGTGTAGTCCTCTTTTTTTTTTTTTGCATCTGAGCTTGTTTTATTTTGGGAGAATTTCACTAAAACACTCTAACTTTGGGATATTTAAAACTATACACCCCAACTAACGCACTTTGTTACTTTAAATTTTTTTTTTTTTTTTTCACATATTTCCACCCCGCAGCTCTTGAGGGCTTTTGGATAGACTAAAATACCTCAATTTTAGTTAATTTTTAAGTGAATTTGAGAAACATATGGTAAAAATAAGACCACCGCGACCTCAGTTGCCGCTTCCAATCACGGGATGAAGCTCAGATTAAGGGGGGACGGTTTCGTCGAGCAATTGTACGCGCCACGTTCCCAGAGCTCCGAGAATGATGATCAGATACAGATCAAGGTGTTAGAAACGGAGAAGTTGAGACCGAGCTCCGAGAATGATGATCAGATACAGATCAAGGTGTTAGAAACGGAGAAGTTGAGACCAAGAGCGAGAGAGAAGGAGAAAGGGAGCAGTCTGTGAAAAGAATGTAAAGGGCAACAGAAATCGACAAGAAGCATGTCAGAATTCTGCCGGAGCTAATATTACACTGCTCTGTGTTGGCTTCCTCTTCCCTATCTAAACTTAATTTCCTCCTCCCATCATATACACGGATACCAGAATTTGCAGTGTGATCTAAATTTTTTTTTTCCCCTTCTTTTTTTTCCTTTCTTTTGGGGTAAATATTAACTTACAGGTGGTGTCAATATACCACATGGAGAAGACCAGGTTGAGGCTGGGTGTAGGGAAGGCCTTCCTCCAAGAGAAACTGCTCCACCGCCATTGGCAGCCTTGGCGATGCGCGGGTACCCTTACCGTGGGGCCCAGTGCCCAGAAAGATTGTGGCCTGTAGCCTCTGCCCTGAGGCCCGAGCCGTGCTCCTCAAGACGTTTAGCTCATGCTTCAGGACACGCAGAGCATCACTCACATGAAGGCCGTGCAGGTCAATCAGCCGGTCATGCCCACCCTGGCCGCAACCCTGGAGCTCATAAGAGATTGGATCTCTGAGAAAAATTAAGAAATCAACTCGTTCATCAGAATGTAGGGGATTATACGAGGATGATCAGACTGTAATTGCATATAGGCGTTATATCAGATGCATGAAATCAAACTTTTCCCGAATGATACATGCATTACTGTAGTTTCAGTTATCAGACACTGCCTCCGTGTTAATGCCCAGCATGCCTTCATATTCAGAAACAAGTGACAACAGGCTTACTATTTAGTACTGCTGTCCGTCTTGCGTTTGTTTTTGTAATTTTTTATCCACCCTGATCTTAGCCAACATCACTTTCTAATTGGGTAATATTCAACAGGTATGCAAATGTTCACTAGAGCCACAAATACTAACCTTTTCCGATAAATTGTATCTCCAGCTTTCAACTGAGCTGTTTTCATCTGCATATTATACAAATGCCCCTTCTCACTCAGTTCTCTTGCCAGAGCTTTGTTGCCGATCAGATAAGCTTGACTTGCCTATCATGAATCAAATAGTTGAATTAGAATTTCATGCTGCTCCTATCGTATTAGTGGGTTGGATATGGCAAAGTGTAAGCTAAAACAAAACCAGAATGGATATAAAATTTCTAAACTGCAACTAATACAATATCACAAATGTAAGATATCTAGTTACAATATGGTGGTCCATGTATAAATACATAAATCTCACGCGCGCCCGCGCACCACTCTCTTACACACGCGCGCGCGTGTGTGTGTTTTCACGTCTAACGTACACATGAACCTAACCAAAATAACAATAAGAAAATATGCCAATAAGAAGACCCAAGAAAACATTAGATATGATGGTAACAACTAATACTCAGGCTTGAGAAGACGATTCAATGCATAAGCATAAGTGGCAGAGTTCGAACTCCTTGCCTAATTTGTATTCATCCTCTTAATTTATTGGCAATTAACTTTTAGTGTCTACAGATGCACCCAAACCAAAATCACAGTTAGAAAGGTGCCAATATGAAGAAGCCGAAGACCTTGGATATAATAGTACCAACTACTCATAGACTAGAGAAAACGATTCACCACATAAGTGGGGAACACGTATTCCTTGTCTAGTTTGCATTCAGCAGCTCGACCTTTTAATTTATTGCATATTTTAACCAGAAGAGAAACATGGATGCAGGATCTGCATAGGAACAGATGACGACTCTCTGTAAACCATTTGGACTATGTTGCACTTGTACGGGTATAGGATATTGTCCATATGGATACAACACCGTAAACTTGTATACATCAGTAAGTTTATATTAAGAAACATCTACAGATGAAATGAAATGGTGAAAAACCATCATTCATGCAATCTGTAACTCCTAGTCTCTGGTACATCTATATTTCACATTCATAAATTTTGAGATATGCTAAAAGAAGAATCCGACAAACCATAAAGTATCGGATACATATCCAATTAAGGGTAGGCTCCGTAATTGACATAACCATGCAACA
Source organism: Agave tequilana (assembly GCA_038442645.1). Classification (NCBI taxonomy): domain Eukaryota; kingdom Viridiplantae; phylum Streptophyta; class Magnoliopsida; order Asparagales; family Asparagaceae; genus Agave; species Agave tequilana. The sequence continues at coordinate 38,324 of JAVJIF010014029.1, forward strand.
TAACTTCTGGAAGATACATCTTTAACTTCTTAACTTGTAACATTAGAAAGAAGCTTAAAGAAAACTTGTAACGAGGCCCATGATGTGCTGATAGATAGAAGTGTATTTTGTTGTTTAGGTGGCGAAACTAATTGATTCTCCCATTTAAAACCTCTAATTCCCTTCCCATTACCTGAAACTTTAGGTTTGTTCAATAAGCACAATACCTGGAAATAGAAGGTGACTTTCCCTGAGATATTAGGACCCTTCTCTCTATTGAATATTGGTGCATCTGTCCATGTCCCACATAACACACATGTCCATGTATGTCCTGCACTTAAATCATACATGTGCCTAATACCACAGCATTTTTTTGAGGCTTCTTAGTATCCTTTCTTACCCCCTTGATGTGCACCCATTGAGGGCCTTTCACCACAACATTCTTTATTTAGCCTATATTGACATCTTCCAATATAGTATAGTCTGTTTTCACCAATTCAGCCATCCGCTTTGCACCGATCCCAAACTTCTTCTCACATATTCACATTATCTCCTTTTTTTTAGCATACATCTACTTCTAAATCCACATCTCTGTCTTCTCATGCCCATGCAGCCTCAGCCAACAAAATTATTGGCCTAGAATACAGCTGACAATGATTCTTTACAGTAAACAAAAAAGATAAGAAGCATTGACTATACTTACATTACATTACTAAATTAGAAAATATCATCAATTAATCTTATAGGTTTAAACATGAATGTGTCAGAATTATCTGCAAATCTTACCTGTTCCAAGCAAGCATCCCGAAGACGTGCAAGGTCACGAGCTTCCTCCCTCGACTCTGAATACACATTTGCTGCCCTCCCAACAATGGGTGACAACATAGGTAAAGACAAGTAATGCATAAGAAAACTTTTCGAACTGTTGTATAAGTATAGTTGGAAAGTATTACCCACTGCTTCTCCAGTCTCACGCCAAACTGGAGCTGCCCGAGATGGACCCAAACTCGGAGATTTGTATCCATAAAGCAATTTCCCATGGCCATTGTATGAGATGGGAAGGAGTTGTGAACTTCTACTTAAGCCAATACTGCCATCTGCAGAGCCATTCCTCTCATGTTTCCAGTGACTACTACCAAGGCTGAAATCTTTCTGGCAGCGGATGCAAAATCTGTAGAACCTCGAAATACACTGGAAATAGATCTATTTGTATCTGGAACTTGGTAAGGATCTCTGGTGTACTTTGACAGCCCATTGTGAGATTCTGCCACTGGAAGTGACTGCAAATCTAGCTTGCTCAAGCTTGGAAGACTCCAGGACTTTGAGTTAAGGTTCTTTCTGAAGCCACCATCCCCTTGAAGCTGTAATTGGAATAAAATGAATTTACTAAACAGCCCAAGTCAATCAATCAAGAAGATTACAAAAAGTTGCAAGAATATTGGTATAATAAACTCTACATCATCATGCAAAAAGATAGCATGTAACTTATATATCTTATCATTTTCTTCCTTAATGGCACTCCCCTGCCTGTAAAGATCTCATGTTAACTGCAAAACTTGCTAATTGGATAGAATAATAACGGTAGTACGAGTAAAAGTACTGGTGGTTGTAGTAGCAGCCGTACTATGCTAACCAACTAGTCAGCATAACTTTTCATCTACAAATTGTCAAAAGAAAAAATACACATGGGTGAAGAAATACGGCCAAAAAAAAAAAAATTGGGTTGGTTGTTGTGGGTTTTTTTTTTTTGTGTTGTGTGTGTGTGTGTGTGTGGTGGGGGGGGGGGGGGGGGGGGGGCGGTGACAGAACCACAATAATAAATAATAACTAATATATTACTTTGTGAATGCACAATCTCTTATAAGCAAATTAACAAAACATCCACAGTAAAGAGGAAAAGGAATCACCAGAAAGCATAATCGAATAAAAGAACTTTAATATCACTATAGCATCTTCCGCAGGCAAACTTGGCAGACATCAATAAGAAAGCATGTATAAATATTAACAGCTTATAAAAAGAAATTTCCTAAGAGCATCAACAAATAAAATGACACGATGTTTTCTATTATCTATACTTGTCAGAATGACAAGTTACCAAGGAATTGGTTGTTAGGCTCCAATATTTGTAGCATATATCCTAAAGAAGTAAATCATGTCAAAAATTCTCCTGCCGCACATTATAGCAAGTCTACCATAATTAGAAATTCATATGAACAACAGGGCATATGACCAAGAAGCTTCAGTTTGCAACCAACCTAGCTCCAGAAATTATGAAACCATTTTCATTTGCCAGTTGTTCCTAAGCTAATTGAGATGTCCATGCACCACTCAAGTCACACTTACTCATCCTACATTTTGGAATCACAGGCAAGCTCAAGTGACTAATAAAAGCACCACTAAGCAAACAATTTATAACTAACTTCTAATATTCTTAATAGACATCTGGCAAAAGAAACTAGAGATCAGAAGAGCTCTCAAAGCAAAGACATAGAATATAATATTTTTCCTCCCAAAGCAACAGTAACTGAGTAGAAAATAGTCCATCTATCAATCAATCCTCTAAAACAACAATCTTTAGCTTGGAAATTGCATTCCTCTAAAAAATTTAACTTTCTCAAAATATAACTAAAATCTACTAATCTAAAGGCTCTAAACATCTGCAAATAAAAGGCAAATATTCCTTCAGTTGTCAAGTTGATAAGCAACCCTCACATTTTCATTTTTTCACGAAACCAATAGTTTGTCAAAACTATTAATTGTTGACACTGAAAAGACAAACTCCAAAGCAGCTCTGCAACTGATCCGAACAATGTCTAACTTGTCGACACTTCTAAAAAACAAGTCGCATATAGGCTGAAGACCTGTCCATCCCAGATAGACAGACCGGTGACTTGAACTCCACTGATATAGTGAAGCAGACAGTGAACCAAGTACTGCCTTCTGAAGAAGCTCAAAAGGCTAAATGGGTTCAACATTTAGCTTCACTTAAGCCCAAATGGGCTAGCTTCGCCTGAGAAACTAACTCAAGCTCTATCAAGGGCTAACTTTTAGCTTTGCTGCAAGCTTATTTCTTGCTTCGCACAAAGCTCCTTTTAGCTCCACTGTGGGGCTCATCTCTTGGCTTCACATAAAGCTTCTTTTTAGCTCCATTGAGGGCTCCTCATCTCGCTTTGCATGAAGCTTCTTTTAGCTCCGCTGAGAGCTCAATCTCAGATTCGCTTGAGATCTCTTGCATAGCTCGTTGTGGGCTCATTTCCAGCTTCGCCCGAAGCTTAGCGCCGCTGAGAGCTTTTTCGGTCATTTTTGACCATTTTAAATCTCAGCACGAGATTAATGTGATTAATATCACTTTTTGATAGTTAATTGTTGTGATCCCATTACTCCTTATTAGTTGGAAAAGATCAAGGGAAGATCCCTCATTAAGTGGAGCAAATCAGGGATTGGTGTAACAACTCTAAGCCAGCTGGCTAATTAGCTTCGCATGCGCACCTCAAGCTTCGCTGAAGCTTTGTTGAGCTTCGGGCGAAGCTATTTAAGCTTCAGACACGAAGCTAGATTGACTCAATCAATCTGTTGAATTTTAAGGGAGCGGTTGCACCCCATAAAACCTATAAATAGCCTATTGCAAGGATGAGCTCAGGGCGGATGCTGGTTGGCAGGCTGAATTTTTAAGAGGCAGCTGAAATTCACACAAGAGATCAATCTCTAACTCCCAAGCTTCTTCAGAGAATTCTATTTCTTTTTCAGGGTGCCAATACCCTAATCTTCCTTTATTAAGGAATTTCCGGAACCAAGCGAGAAGGAATTCTAAATAGAAGACCGAAAACTCAATCGCTCTTATCGTTAACAGAACAAAGTGGTCACGCAACGACCAGACTTCCACCGGCACACCTCCCCAGAAACTCTGAGAAGAGAGTTCTTATAATTTTCTTTTAATCATTTATAATCCTCTTCAATTCTTTTGTAAGTTTTCCCACATTCAAATTTATGGAAAACATTAATAAATTCTTTCTTTTCAATTCAATGAAATGAACATAAACAGTGCTTCTTCCGTTAAAAAACCATTCTATTGCTTCATAAAAGAAACACAAATTCATTCCGATTCAGTTAAACAAAAACAAAACGGAACTTCAAACTATTCACATCGGTTCTTGCAAGGTAGTTTGTCTGCATTTTGCAGTCAAAAATATAACTTAAGTAGTTATCTAGGTAGGGCATTTTATATCGGGCTATCAGTATAGAAAAAGGCACAAGGACTACATTCTGCTGGAATTTGACAGTTTCATTCCCTGTCTCATATACTTATGTTTTAAATGGAAGATTCACATCATGCAGTAAACTTCAGATTCTGCAAGACCATCAGAAAACTGCAATATTTGTTGCACCCACCAACCAGTTTTTGAATAGTTTGGCATGATTTGATTCTCATTCTTCTGGATAATCTTTATAGACAGTTTTAAATTTGTCCAACATCTTAAACATCCTGACACAACAGAAATCCAGACAATGTCCCATTATTTCCATATAAAAGTCATGCCAGAAAATTATCAAGCTGGACAACATGGCGAATCACTCAAGCCTCTGCACATAAAGAATCTAAGTTAAAGCTTTGAAGTTACAGAAATATATGTGCCAGACCTTTCCTGACCAAAAGTAGAATAATTCACAGTGACAGAAACTTACCTCAAGCTGACTGAGGCTCTCGATTGCGGCATTCAAATCATAGCCATTTGCAAAGTAAATATCCGCAAGGCACTCAGCAGAAAAACCAGGAAATTGTGATGACAAAAATTCCACAGGGTCGACTGCAGCATCCTCTATAACAGCCTGATCGCCTAACATGTTGTTCACGAAACTACCACTAGAATCTCCATGTTGCCCTTCCATTCCCCTGCTAAGTCGTTGATCTCCATTTGTAAATTGAATGTCCCAGGAATTGGTGGCGGAAGCGATACAAGCAGCTGGTGACTGGTCTTCGGTGTAGGTAGAGCCAGAATATTTCATGTGCCCACTCAAGTTGAGATTGCTGATACTGAGAGGAGATCTACCATGTCGTATACCAAATGTCTCAGTGGCTGTTGATGCAGAAAATCTTGACGGATCAATACCATCATGTATTGATAAACCTGAAAGTGAGAGTTGCCCTGGGCTGGGTACCTCATCTTCTCCCATGGCTTTGAAGTCAGGAGTAATGTCATCAGGAAGCTGATGACGCCAGTACTGGTGTGCCTCATCATCAGATTTACTTGAAATAGAGGACTCGGAGCGACCAAGAATTTCTTTTCCTGAAGTTCCTGTGGTATTGACCCTGCTAGAATATGCACCCTTGGTGTTTCCATATGTGGCTCGGAAGGCAGATGGAACAAACTCCGCTGCATTAGGGTTTAACGTTCTAACCTTGTTTGATACATTAATCTTGTTATTATCAAGACTTTTAGGCACGAAATTCATCCTTATTTGTATAGTAATGTTGTAACATGCAAAACCTCTAGAACGAATAATAATTCCAGGAAAGATTTACCCCAACCCTGCAAAGTACATATGAAAAGTAGGAACCAAGTAATCAAAATGGCTTACATAAAAGAGTGCAGATAAACTGATACACAATTTACAAAATATAGGCTCAACAAAAATATACAGCAAAATATGATGCAAAACAAAATAGTTTTATGCTAGCGGAAACTGAGAGGCCCAAGGTATCTCACTTTACCAGCTGGTAACAACAATTATGCACAATCATGAAACATTACAAAATAAAAAACAATGAAAATGATATTTATCAACAGAGACACCTCCGGAAATGTGCGTTCAAAATTAGTACAAAAATATAGATTAATACTCCAGCAAAGGCGTATAGAAGGAATAGTGTAACCCTCAGCCATTAACTTGAGATTCACCTAATGACTAGTGACAGCTGCTCCAAGTTAGTTCAACTGGAATATGAAATTGGAACGGTATCTATCATGAAGCAGTAAGAAGTTCCATAAGCCTGAGACAAAAGTTAAAAACTAAAGCATCTTAGACCTAGTGATCAATCACTGAAGACAGCCAAGACAGCATATAGTGAGCACTATTCCCAGGTTTGACAAATCAAAATCCGCCAAAATAATCATCACCAGAACATAAAGAAGACAACATAAAACAGTTTCTCTGGAATCCATCGGGTTTGCAGTCCCATATGACAAAAATACAAAGAACGGCACACTGCATCCATGTAATGCCAGGAATATGCTGCTGTAATTTGATCATCTTTTGCTCACCTATGAAGGCCACACACCAAACCACCCTCTTCATTCTCTCTCTCCTTTATCAGGAATGGCTTCTTTTCCCCCCTCCTTTATCTTCTCTCCCCGGTTATCTGGAATGTCTTCTTCTCCTTCCTCCTCCTCGTTCTGCTCTTCTACTACTTCCTCCTTTCATCCCCAGTCAATTTAATCCATGTACTCCTCTCTTATTCCTTTCCTTCTCTTATTACTTCTTCTAATCTCCTTTTTCTCTTCTCTGGGGATTTATTCTTTCCTTTTACTCTATTTATCCTCCTAACGTTTGCCTTAACTGATTGCTTATCTGTACTTCCTTGAATATCTATCATATTGCAAAAGAGATCATTAATCAAAACCACTCATGGCCCATCACACATGCCAGGGAATAAGCAGCCATTCAGTAAACATGCAATTATCAAATTTGTGAGCTGAAAATCACCATTATGGTAAGTCCACGCTCATGCAGCAACAAAATGCACATCATACATTATCAAAGAGCATTAACAAGATACATCAAGACTAATGATAAGGAAAATATGTAAGAAACAAGAACCAGTTGCAAATTCAACAAAAGGTCTTATATTTTGTAATGAATCCTCATGTGACATGGATTTGATACAAATCCTGCTACATAATACATGACAATATGATCACACCCCAGTATGAGTAGCATTTGGTGGGAACAAATGACTATTCTTACTAATGCTAAAGTTAGGCAAATTCTTCAGTAATCAGGCTTGCTTTCTTATCACTGAAATGATAAAAACTAAGATGTCCATAATCTTGTTATCGAATTCCATGTAAACAATTCACAACTAAAATGTGTCTGAAGTTCAGAAAATAAAAATAATTGATAACAGTATGTCAAATTTCTCCACATAACTTTCTGTGTTATATTAGATTCAGTAACATTCTTCGTTGTAGTATTAGATTCAACATATTCTTACAAAACTGTACTCAATATGACAGTTTATGCACATAGAGCTGCATTCTGCTTAATTTATAGAGTCAACAAGAAGCCAGAATAATGACATCAGACATGGACCAAATACATAGAAATATACCTTTTTATTTCGACCGTTATCTTCATAGTTAAATTGAGGGTTTAAGTCAACAATTAAAAATAACGCAGAGAACAATTTGAGCTATAAGCAATCTCAGCTTTGGCATGAATTTCAGGAAGCTCCATGACTTACTTGCAACACTAAATAGATAGCCACTTTAATAGTTTGTTAATCTCGGCTTTAGCATGAATTTCAGGGAGCTCCATGACTTACTTGCACTCAACAGCTATGAATCTCACTTAACAACTGCATACAGTAGTTTATCTCTCCTGATCGCAACAAGGAACTAAAGTTGTTGCTCAACTAATCGAGTTGAAGCCTTTTCTGAAATCAAGTCAATAATCAGTTCCAGTCTTCTACTTAAACATGTAGACTGCAGAAGAATATTCAAGCTTGAAACTAATCTAGGCCAGTAAATTTAGAAACTTCAACTATTCAGAAACTAAGGTCGTCAAATTCAATTTCATAAAATTTATTGTAATTCTGAAGCAGCTCAAAAACTTGTAAGGAACTTAACATGTCCCTCACCATTCGAGTAATTTTCTCGCTAAATGTAATATAAAGAAGTCATAATATTTACCTGCTACCTCCCACTAAATATCTTAAAAAGTAGCAAAAAGAAGAAATAGCAAATAATCAGATAGATCCCCAATCTTAAACACCGAAACTATCATTTTGACGGCCAAAGTTCATAGAGAAACCATCCAACTAGTAGAATATAGACGAGTCCGTATCAAGATTCCCAAATTTCAACACGGGAATGAATTAAGATAGAAAAAACCAGTAAATATAAATATAATAAATCTCAAACAATATCCAGTACGAGCAGATCTGTGCAAAGTAGCGATTTTGTACCTTTGCGAGGATCAATGAGAGGATATATTAAAGGAAAACGATCCATCGCAAGAGATTAGAAGATGCGAAGCAGTAAAAAAAAAAAAAGAATTAGAGATAGCTTCTGCTGCTTCTACTTGAAGCTTCGATTCGAGATGCTGTGATTAGAAATTTTCTCTCTTCGAGCAGATCCCGGTTCGAGATTTGGATTTTTTTTTTTCCTTTTCTCAAAACCCTAACCCTAATTTTGCTTCTTGTCTTCGATCTCGACCAGTCTCCATCTCGACCACAGACGAAAGCTTCGCCTTCTCTCCGCTCGATTTTAATCCTCTCTTGGTTATTTATATCGTTGTAATAAGGTGATAGGACCGCGGCTAGAGGGGGCGGATCTGCTGTTTGAGTGCAAACAAAAAACAGCGAAGGACAGTGACGGAACGTGGCGCCTTGATGTTGATTTTGGATTGAGATTTGGTGTTTGAAGTGAACAGCGGGATCCTTTGTGAGTTTGTGGTCCCCTCATGTGTCTGCTTGAGGAGTTGTCACTTGTCGAGTTCGAACCAGTTGGGAGATCTCACGGGATCACCAACTGTCGGATATTTGTGCCGGGGCTGCGCTCAGAGTGGGCTGGGTCGTTGCCTCGGTATCCAGTTGGTTGGGCCAGCCCGCCGTCTTTTAAATTTGATATCTGGCACTGTCGGCCCAGCCCATGAGTGTCTTATATAATATTCCTATATCTAGAATGGAAATATAAAATTTGTATAGATTAAAGACTGGGTCTGGGTCTCTTTGGTTTTAGAGTTATAATTTTCTCCAATAGGAAATATTGTCTTCTCCAGATGCAAAACTAGCTTTGAAGAACAAAAGAAACACACAAAATTTAGGAGAAATTTGAACAGTATGTGTAAAAAGTTTACATGCTTCTACTAAGAAAAAAGGAAAAAAAGAGAAATTCACATACATATTTTATTTTAGAAATGCAAATCGGAAAGTTTTCTCTCTCTTATCTTAACAAAAAAGTGAGAGTTGTATACTTTCCTCATTGAAGACTACTCGGTTCAACAAAAATAGATGCAACGATGAAATTGAACGTGGGACATTTAAACCACCTTCAGCGATAAAATGTCCGTGCCGGTGGTACTTTTTCTGAATTTTGTGAAATAGAGGACTCTTGTGCATAATGATAAATTTGCAATTCTGCGAATTTGACTTTTCTTGCTCACATGTCAAAAATCAAATCGATCCATCAATTTGAGTTACCAAAAATCTAAGGAGTTGAAAAAGAGTTGATTTCTGTTTGAGTTGCCTAAGATCTTCTCCAATGCTTTATTTTCCATAATATCCAAGTTAACACCTATATTTTACTCATTGAGGAAGAACAAAGAGGTAGACGTGTCATACCGGAAGGATCCGATAGACTGATTACTTTTCACTTAAATATAACTTTATGACATGCAAATGTAAAATCTATTTCTTTGAACTTGATCTACATTATTTCAAGTAACTAAAAATAAAAAATCATGTGTTTTTAATATGTTTTACCTAAGTAGGCGCAAAATGGACAATTGAATATAACAAATTACTTAGATTTACAAATTCTCGATTTGATCATTTCATCATGATCTAAACACTTAAAATCTAACACACACTAATTTTTATTAGATTTAAAATATTTTGCACCGTTAAACTAAATAACTCGCTATTTCGATCTTCCATTTTATACTTACTTGATGGATGTGCAAATAACATTCAAAATAAATAGTTTTTAGTTTTTAATTACTTGAAATAATGTAGAACAACTTCAACAGAGTGGATCTTGCATTCGAATGTCATTAAATTGTATTTGAGTGGGAAAAATTCAGCATTGCATCTTGCTTAGATATACGGCTTTTACATATAAATTCTCGATCCGACCATTTGATCATAATCTAAACACTTAAAAACCTTCTACATACCAAATTTTATTAAATTTCAAATATTCTACACCGTTAAACTAATCAACTCACTATTTCGGTCGTTCATTTTGTGTCTACTTGATGGATAGACAAAAAATATTCAAAATACATGATTTTTAATTTTTAACCACTTGAAATAATGTAGATCAACTTTAATAGAGTGGATCTTTTATTCGGATGTTGTAAGATTGTATTTGAGCAGGAAAAATTCGATCTCGAATCATTCCAAAATGACACAAGTGTATCTCAGCGAGAAAAAGAGAATAATTATTTAAACAAGTTTCAAAATATTTATTTATAAAGAACCAGTTAATGCACCTTAATAAAGTTGTAATCCATTATGGTGCATGCAGTGCCATGTAAAGGTAATGCCTATGGTTGTCAGCGCGTTACTAATGCGTATAGAGCCATGGGGAGGTAATGCTGGCTTTTAAACCTAGTTCACTTTTATTTTTGAACTTCAATTTGGTTTCAGTGCTAACAAGTTTCACCAATATGACCTCATATTACTGTCTATAATCTTAGCGTTCTCCTGTGGTTTTTGGAAGGAAAATCATCAAATAACAGTTTGCGGACAGGAATTTGAAGAGAGAGTGTGATGAAAGCAGACACTTGTTAGATTAGTTTTAGTAAGACGAAGTTTAAGTTTTAGATTGTATTGCAATAACATTATGATCATTATCCTGCTGCATGTTTCTTCTGTGATATCTTCTGCTCAAAATGACAGAAAAATCAGTTTTAGGTACAAACCAGATAATTTTTTTATGCCAGTCAATACTGTTGGCAGTTGGTCTTAACTATTAACACACAGCGATGTCTCTCTTTATTTGATTGTAGGACATCGCTACTATTCTCATATCTAGTACCTTGTGCCGATTAGGTTGAAAGGGAACGGCGGCTCTTAAGAATCTATTAGCAATTTCATGCATAAGAATCCGTTGCCCATTATGCACCTTATCATTTTTCTTCGTAACTTTTTCCCCCTCCATACAGGCTGTGTTAGGGCCTGTTTGGTTGTCGTAATTGGCCGTAATTTGTAAGTCGTAATTGATTTATTTTTTTACAGTTGTAAATAGACTACATGCATGTAAGTTTTACGGTGTTTGGTTGGTAATATTAAGTTGTAAGCAGAAAAGTATATTATGCTTTACGGTGTTTGGTTGTCGTAATGACTAAGTCGCAAGTGAAAAAGTTGACCACAAAATTAACTATTTGATGATTTAAAAAATTTTAATATTGTAAATAAATACTAAAAATGTTAAATATTAAAAAAATTAATATTAACATAAAAAATAATATAAATTTTCATGACCACTGTAAGTAAGCGATAATTGGGTCGCAAGTGAGTGATAGCTGAGTTGCGTAAGTGTTTTACGAATAACAGTCCAAATAAACGTCTTAATTGTAATTGAGTTGTAAGTGATTTATGAATTACAGCCTTTTATAATTTTTACATTCAAACAAGCAGCCCCTTGATGTCACTGTTGATGAGTTGATATTCTTGTTAAGTCTAATAGAAAGTAAAATTTGCATGGTCTCTCGTGATTGCATTTCTGTGTAATGAGTTAATGACTCATTTTTTCTGACATATATTATGGCGAGTGCCCGCATGGTTTTGCTCTAGTTGACACTAAGCGTGTTTGGATGTAAGGAATCCGAGTGAAGTGAGGAAGTGGGAAAGTATAATTGCTCATTTCCCTATCTATCCAAACACCGGAAAAGGAAAATAAGAAAACCCCCTTTTCCCTTTTTCATCTCTCTTTTACACAACCATTTTCTCACTTCCAGAGTGCTACAGTTAATTTTGTGGTCATGTAAATCTCATTTATAATAAGTTATAGCATAAAACAGTTAATTTTTTGGTCATGTAAATCTCACTTGCATTCTAATTACAATCTATTTTTTTATTTTTCTTAATTAATTTTTATTTTAATATTATTTTGCGGTCAATTTTGTGGTCAACTTTTCCATTTCCACTTTTCATTACCATCCAAACACCGGAAACGACAAAACATTTTCCAAACCACACTTCCCAACAATCATTCAAACGCCAGAAAACTTACTACTAGGGGTGCCATCGGATCGGATACGGATCGGATATTACCTCTACCATATTCATATCCGCACCCAACCTTCGGATACGGAAACGGATACGGATATTGGCGGATGTGAAAAAATGATATCCGTATCCGCCAAAATCGGATATCAGATATAAATCGGATATTAGCGGATCGGATGCGGATACTAATCGGATATTTTAAAAATGGATATGGTTAAAGATAAATTAAACAGAAATGTTTATATTACTTTTTATCTCATCTACTACAATATTAAATGTGATACATACTATGATATTATTGTGTACATATCAATACATTCATCGTATTCATTGTCATTTGACTTCTATAATAATAGATTACACGTCCTCCGGTGCTAAATGCCGATTCGGATGACATGGTTGATGTCGAAATACTCAAAATATCATGTGGTGCTCTTGCAAGAATCGAATACTTTTCACTATTACTTTTTCACCAACTCAAAATATCAAAATTTAATACCTTATTTCATTGAAGAATAGTCTTCTCCATACCGATATCATTATGAAGCACGCAACATTCGGATATCGGATCGGATTCGGATAAGATATTACTTTTACCATATCCGTATCCGCACCTACCTTTCGGATACGGATACGGATACGAATATTGACGGATGTGAAAAAATGATATCCGTATCCGGATTGGAGGCGGATTCGGATGCGGATATCCGCGGATAATCCGTATCCGGTGGCACCCCTACTTACTACTCATTTCCCTTTTTCCTAAAGGAAATAAATCTTACTTCCTACTTCCTCACTGTCACATGAGTCTCGATTTCTTGAATGCTGTGTTTTCCTTTTTTGTTTTTGAAAGGTGAAGTGTAATTTCATCCATATGTAAAAACTTAACTCATAGTGTCTAGAGGCAATTAGATCATAGCCAAAGTGAGAGATTTACGAAGTTCCCTCGGCTGCAGAGTTTATACCTGGTACACCCACCACTAAAAAAATATAAGATATTATAAATTTTTTGTTTATGAATAAATTGTAATTCAAAGAAATATTTTAAGAATAAGTGCAGACAGCTAAAAAAAAGTAAGCGCAAGTAGAATTTTCTTAAAGTTACGTTTGATAAAATACTCTTTAGTTTACTCTATTTGTTTTTTTGAACTATGTTACAATTTCAAATCATTCTCAAAATATGTGGGCGCCTTGGTAAGATGGTTGTTTAAAGAGAAGAAGACATGAATGCAACCGGTTGAAAAGCCCTTTGCCCTTAAAATGGGTCACCTTTGCTGTGGCTTTCAAGTGACAAAAACTTTGGAAGGGAGTTGAAGCAAGTAGTTGGAGAATTGATAATTGCGAAAGTCTAGAGGTGCAAGGTCAGTGCAAAACAAATGTGATGATGTCATATATATATATATATATATATATATATGAAAATTTTCAAATGAGAAACTTTCTCATACTCTAATTATGAATTTTATGGACGATCCGAACCGTTCATCATGATCTACAGATTCTAATTAGACTACCAATAAAAAATCACGCGATTCTAACTTTTTTTACCGATGCATCAAGTGACATCTTTATTCTACGGTGAATATAACATATGTTTTGTAACCACTTGTTGTATGGGTAAAAAAGTTCGGACTCGCGTGATTTTTAATTGACAGTCTAAATAAAGTATATAGATCAAGATGAACTGTTCGGATCATCCACATAAAAGCTCTTATATAGTTTTCTCACGGTCTTCGTATCAGAAAGTTTCTCACACAAAGACTACTCATATAAACTTATATATATATATATAGATATATAGAGATAGACTCGTATCCTTTCAAAAGGATTTGATCCGGATCCTTCCCACTCAAATTCAACCCTCCAACATTCGAATACAAGATCCACTCCGTTGAAGTTGATCTATGCTATTTCAAGTATCTATAAACCAAAAATCAAGTGTTTTAAATACTTTTTGCCCATCCATCAAGTAGGGGGAAAACGGACGGCCTAAATAGTGAGTTGGTTAGTTTAACGGTGTAGAACATTTGAAATCTAACAAAATTAGTTTATAGGGGTTTTTAAATGTTTAGATCATAATGAAATGGCCGGATCGAGAATTTGTATGTCTAAAGACATAGATCTAACCAACTCACTACTTTCGGCCGTCCATTTTGCGTCGCTTGATGGATGGGCAAAAAGTATTTAAAACACTTGATTTTTGGTTTATAGGTACTTGAAATAGTATAGATCAACTTCAACGGAGTGGATCTTGTATTCGAATGTTGGAGGGTTGAATTTGAGTGGGAAGGATCCGGGATCAAATCCTTTTGAAAGGATACAAGTCTATCTCTAGATATATATATATAATCCGCATAAATTAGGACTGAATCATTGATGAGGCTCAAGGTCTTCTTCATGTGAATTTCATGAACGAGGAATAATAAAACAAGGATGAAAAAAATAAAAAGTATCTATATATTTAAATGGAATTATGTGGGAGGAGAACTTCCCATCACCTTCTTATAAAATGTGTTCACTAATAATACGATGATGTTTTATTTTAGATCCAACACATCACAAACAAAAGCATATGTTTTCCAAGTCAATATATCTTATTAACAACACCTCACAGAATTACATAATTTGAGAGATCAATTCTTTCCAGAATAATGCTAAATGTATGAATATTTTGTTAATATTTTGATAATGATGTAGGATATATAACAATATTTCTAAATTTAAGGCATGCAACACATAAAATTAATAAATCTTTAAATAAAATATAATTACTTGTCTCAAACATGTAAAATGAATTAAAAAGAAAAATAAATTTGTTGACTTGGGGTGACGTAGTCATGGAGAATCACTATCCTAAAAGAAAGATGGCTGGTCCTTCGTCCGGAACTTGAATAGACCTCCTCTTCTAGCGGTAAAAACTCTCTCGGTTAACCATCAACACCCAACTTAGAACGATGAATAAGGCATCTGCTTGGACAAAGATTCGTTGCCCGGAATGAAAAAGAAAAACTTTAAGAATCCCCAGAACTTTAAACACAAGTTCAGAAAATTTAATAGATTTTTATGTAAGAAATATAAGGTAAGAAGAGAGACTTTAATAGATATGGTTATTTCATTACTAAGAATGGATGAGATAACATTGTATTTATAGCAGCTCAAACACCGTCAGTTGTAATAGCTCCCATAAATCAGGATCGCATGTTCAAATTGGTTGTAACAGCTTTTGAGCGGGTCAAACAAACAGAAAATCTCGAACTATCTCAACAAAACTTTTAAACAAAATTTAAAGAAAGCATTAACTCAAGGATCCCTTAGACGAAGCTGCATTCGTCTCTGCAGGTCGTGGGCGTGCGACACCTGAACTCGGCTCGGCCTGGTTCAGTTTGGTGTATGTGCGCACGTGTGGCAACGTAGCCCATGACCAACTCTCAGAATAATAGATAATGGATTGGTATATATACCATTTAACCTTCCTTGACTTATCCAATGTGAGACTAAAAATCAAGGAGAAAATGAAGAAAACTCAAGTTTTCCCTCCAAAGCCCAACATATATCCAACAGTCCCCCTCTCCCAAAACTTGAGTTTTAAGGAAGACGAAAGAAAATAACAATAATAAATAATAAACAAATCATTAAATCATAAAACACAATAAATCGGGCAACATCATACTGTGAATTTAAGGTAAATAGCTTATAATCTTGAATTTACCCTTAGTGAATTTATCACCACCTTAGTTACATAATGGACTACACCTTCAATTATGCCTCTTTAATCAGATATTGATGAAGACACACATAATAAGTTTCCATCTATTGAGCGAGCGGGTTGAGCGAAAACTCAAACTTACCTAATTGTATCATAAGAGCATCAGCACTGTAGAGAAGTGGTAGTAGCTAAACACTATATATAGGATAACTTCCAGGTTAATGGTCCACACTAGTATCATCAGTCCAGATTGTTTCTACCACATTGAACATGTTTCATAGAGCTAGCTCCCAATCAAGCAGGTTGAATTTTTCGTTGTCAGTGAACTCTTTTATGAGCTTAACCCCATCTCCCTCGATTCTAGGACCACTATTAGTAAACGGATCAATAAGATTCTTTTCAGACTTTACAAAGTTTAGAATTACAACTTTGACCAATAATAGGCGCTGAACAGACTTAAGTTATGTTTGAATGTATCTGTTCATCTTCTTATTAGAATTTTTTTGCTTCAGAATTTTATGGTGAATTTTGAGTCAGTATGAACTAAGATAGACGTATAAGTCTAGACAAGATAGATAATTTCTATAGAAAATCCTTTAACCATTCAACTTCAGAGCAAGTAGTGTTTAGAGCAATGAGCCCAGACTCCTTGGTACTCCTGACAATCACTGTTTGTTTGCTTACAGGTGTTTCAGGATACAGCAGCACCACCGAATATGAATACATATTCGTTAGTAGACTTGATATTATTGGAGTAGTAACCCAGTTGGCGTTATTATAACTTTCTATAACATCAAGATCTCCAATGTAAGTCAGAGAATACCCAATTGTACTTCTAAGATATTTGAAAACTCTCTCTAGTGCACTCCGGTGTTCTCTACTAGGGTTACTGGTGTATCTACTTAATCTATCTGCTACATAAGAGATGTCAGGCCTAATCCTCTTAGAAATGTAGAGAACTGAACTTATTAATTGAGAATATTTCAGCTGAGACACAAATTCACTCGTGTTCTTCTGCAAAATAATCATAGGGTGTAGAAATTAGTTTAGTATTACAGAAATCATTAAAGCATTCTTTCAATGCTATGAACTATACTCAATGCAATTCCATTAGGGATTTTGCATATTTTCATTCTCAATATCATAACAGAAGGACTATATCCTTTATATCAAAGATTTGGGAGAGATATTCCTTTACTCTTCGGGTTGCATCAAGAGAAGTTTCAAAAATAAGAATATCATTTACATAAAGATAAAGAATGATATACTCATTGCCAAAGTTCTTAGAATATATGCACTTGTCATGTTCAAAAACAATGAATTCAAAATTGTGTAGCAACTTTGTTAAACTTTTGGCGTTATTTTTTGGGTTGCTTGTTTTAGACCATACAATAACTTCATCAGTTTGCACATTTTATTTTCTTGTTCCTTGATAATGAATCCTTCTGTTTGGTACATATAGATTTCTTTCTCGAGATCTCCATTAAGAAAAAAAAAGTTTTCACATCCATTTGAAGTATGAATATGTTATGAATAGATGCAAGTGTAAGAAGGATTCTGATAGAAGAGATCCAGATAACAGGAGAATAGGTGTCAAAGAAGTTAATAACTTTTTGTTGGCAACTAATCCAACTTTATATTAGTTAATAGTGCCATCGAGTCTGAGTTTCTTCTTAAAGATCTATTTACAAATGTGCTTACATCCTAAAGGAAGGTTAATGAAAATTCAAGTGTTATTCTCTATTATAGACTTGATCTCACTTTCAATGACTTCTTTTCAGAAAAGAGATTCAGAAGATTTTATTGCTTCTTTGAAGGAGCTATGTCACGTCCCGCTTCCCAAAATACATGAAAACGGAGTTGCGAAAAGAATCGGCGACATATATGCGCGAGAAAAATACTCCATACATATACGCTAAGCCTAAAGTGACCTAAAAAGCTATATAATCACTATAGTAAATCAATATCACTGCAATGTCACATATAAATATTTAACACAATGATAGCATATAAAAAAGAAATGGAATAAGCATGAGGCCAATGCATAGAATCATGAAAGCGATGGAATAAAGAAGAGATAGAAAATATCGAGAAAAGATGATCAAGTAAGAGAGAACTCTAGCTCCTCAAGATGCATGTGATCCTTTTGAAAAACCTGATCAGTAATAAATAGCCACAAATCTGAATATGCAAATCCAGGGAGTCAGAACTCCTATTGAATATACAAGAATAAACTAGAAAGATGCACATGGATATAAATATGAACATAAGATAATGATATACACTGGAATAAAAAACAACATGAATAAGTAAATAAATAGTAATGTGGATAGTACACAGTAGAATATGTGTCCAGTTAGGTATTAGATCAGATATCTATCGTGATCTATAAATCAAGCGGGTATAGTCATCAGTACTAGAGTCCGATGTCCAATTAGGTCAAGTGTAAGATCAGGTGTCTAACATACATACATGTATCAGGTAAAGACAATCAATTATAATACATTATGAACAATTTATTATTACTATTATGTCAGTGAACACAAATTGTCATCTGTAATAGACGCATCTCATACTACGCCTATTACACATGTCAATCAGAGTCCGAAGTTATTGAAACTGATTGGTTAGAGACATTGTCCATGCTTTAGATGGGTCCCGTACATACGCGGGATCATGACCCAGACTCCTAGTGCTGAACCAGGCCAGGAATAAGAACAGGATGGGGTGCCAGTCACCCCACGGGAACCCTACAGTGGAACCCTCTTTCGGCTGCGCAACCTATATCCTAGGTCTATCCAAAATACAGATCATGTCTCCTCCATCAATTTTCCCAACCTCAGTGTAAGTTATTTAATGTCATGTTATTAGTTTATCAAGATTATTTAATGTGCATGTTACTTAGATCACTGGGAAACTCGGTGGGTAACAACGTCAACATGTGTAATCAGGATACCAGTATAACATGACATGTACAAGTATAACATGAGGGTTTTGTTACCCTGTCCCTATACAATATTTTTTCAGCAATTATGGTAATATAGACAATATAATTATGAGGTAAATGTCATGTATAATCAGTCAAGTTCTTCAGGTAAATCATGGTATTCAAAATAAGTAATGACTTGCTGGCATGAAAAAAATAATTCAGGTAAAATATTTAATCAACTCAGATCCTCAAAGTCATCGATATATCCAAGTCTTAACATATAAAATACATACTCATCTATATCCAATTAATCATCACTATTCAATCTCAATTAAGAACATCATGCACTCTCACTTCCATTAAATTCAAACATAAGATTCAGAAATCTAAGTAACTAGTCAATTATACATATACATGCCACCCGGTCAGGTCAAACAAATCTACATCTACTCCTCAACCCAAGGTCAACTCCAACTCAATCGAGTCTACTAACAAATCCAAGTCTAGTATCGTTCTTTTAATAAGGATCTCCAAATTAATCAATCATCAATATCTAACCACACTCTCACCTGTTTTACCATCGATAAAAATAATCAAATCTACTGATAATGTCACTCAGATATCAACTCGTATAACTACCATCATAAACCAGTCAAATCTGATATCTAAATATAATTATAGTTTAAGTTACATCACCAATAGTTTCAATCAAAATCAAGATAATAACTAAGGAGTGGGACATCCTCAAGCTACATGAAAGTCTCTCTATCCAATCTTTCATATCAATAAATATCATTACTCAGTAATTTATCAGTGAATATATCCAATTAAAAATACTTACAACTAATAATCCAGAATCGGTATTATGTGATAGATCAAAATTAAGGTAAGAAATTCATGTAAATCTCAAGTTGAACTCTAAGTTCATATGTAAATCCAAGCATCCAGATAAATCAATCTTAAGATAACATCTTACTTAATCCATCTTTATTGTCCCAATGAATTCTCGTCTGAAGTATCATTAAATAAATGTCCAATAAATTCCTCAAATAAGTTTGCAAATATGAATCAGGCCAATCTCAAATCAATCCACGTTATAGTCTAAGGTGTACGACAACTAGCATAGAATAAAAAATAATAATCCTCCACACAAGTAATGATATTGATAAACACTCATTTAAACTAACTAAACAGGATGATCACTCACCGATATCTCATGAAGGAATACGGGTAATCACTGTAATACCCCGTTCCCGGAATACGTGCTTAGTTGCGTGTTCAGATTTTCCGATCGTAATTTTTTGATTTACTTCCTGTATTTATTTTGTGTTACGAATTAATTGTACGATTATTTGTTTTGGATCTGGATCCTCGGATTCGGAGTCAGGCCTGATCTGAACCGAAGACCCGATCCTAGTATATTATTCAATTTAGTCCTTCCGGCATTCTGATTTGACCAATTTTAATTTTAAATATCATTTTTCAATATATTAGATTTTCTGTGATTTTCTGGATTTTTCTCGGATTAAATTGAATTTCTTCAAAACCGGTGTCGGCCAGTGCCGCTGACCGATTCCCGGATTTTTATTTCCCAAACTGTTTAGAATTTCATGATAGTCCTTTAGACTTTATTGTTTAGAATCATATTTCTTACTTATATACTTTTTCTGAAGATTTTACGAATTTATGGATTTTCCGCCAGAGTCGGTAGAAGACTGATTCCAGTATTTTTTATTTCGCAAACAGTTTAGAATTTCATGATGGTCCTTTAGGCATTATTACTTGGAATCATATTTCTTACTTACATTCTTTTTCTGAGGATTTTATGATTTTATGGAAATTCTTTCGGAGTCGGTAAATCTCAGATTCCGGGATTTTTAACTTTAAAACTATACAGTATTTCTTCGAACGGATTTCACTATTGGTCTTTATATATTATTCTTGATTTTTGGTAAAATTTTCAGATCATTTAGAGATACTTGAATTTCGGGCATTTTTTCAATATTTGCATAATTCATATTTTCCACCTCATGTGCCACCTCATTTCCCACTCACCATTCTCACCTAACCCCACTAACTCTCTCTCCTTCCCTTAGCAAGCCAAGTGGCCTAGTGGAGGGACACCTCATCCTCCCTTTTGCAAGAAAGCCCTTGCATCTATTCAAATCCCACTCACTTCACAAAATCCCTACCTATTAATATGTTTTCATTTGCAATTAACCTCTTTCTTCCTCCTTCACTTCATCAAGAGAGAAAAGCTCTCTCCAAAATCCCCTTTCTCCTCCACACAAACCCTAGCACCTAGGAACCCTAATCTCTTCACATCCATCTCCTCCTCCAACTTCAAGAGATCATCAAAGGCATCATCTCCAACCTCCAATACTCCCAAGGACAACACCAAGAGGAGTTTCTCCATCTCAAGCTTCAACTTGTGGATTCAAGCCATCATCTACATTGGATCAAGCCCCAAATCCAACCCACCCCAGGTGAGTTTCTTACTCACCAAGACCTAGTTAATACTCCCTATGATTGTGGTAGAATCCATGCATACTTGTATTGTAAAAATCCTATTTTTAGGTCTCCAACACTTAAATCCAATCTTTCCATATGTATATCCCCACTCCTAAAGGTTAGACCTCCTTTTGTGTACTTGTGTGGGCAGATCAGGTCCCTCTATAATATAAAAACCCCATCTTTAGCTATTAAAACCAACCCTTAACAAAATCTGATTTTTCTGACCTAGTATCAGCATATTCCAGAGGACCGGTCGACTGGCAGTCGACCGGGACTCTACCGGTGTGCACAGCGTGCACGTTTTTGAACTGGCGGTCGACCGCCAGTCGACCGCCAGGCTACCGGCCAAAACCTGGAGCTCTCGGCATCTGTCCGGTTGACCGGCGGTCGACCGGGACTCGACCGTTAGTTCAATCCCCAGTCGACCGGCAGTCGACCGGAGGTCGACCGCTAGGCCAATTCTGGGCCAGATTTTCTGTCTCTTTCCATTCCTGATTTTGACCTTACCCTGATACCTGTAGGATATATTAGGCTTGTTTATGCTTCATCATTGATACTACCTAATCTGACACTAGATGGATCTCCCCACTTACACCTCATGATTTGTTATCATGTACCCCCATGTACCCCCATGTTAGGACTTGTTGATTGATGCATATAGGATATTTTAGTCTTGTTTTATGCTTCATACTTACACTGCATGATATATTACACGACAGATCTTAGGCTTAGTTCATGTGAATATACCTTGTACTTAGGAACCTATTACTTGTAGCACGTCACCTCTAGTCACTTCATACTATCATGTTTCTGTATTGCCATGCTTATACTTATGCCTTGTCCGTAGTATTCCTGCTTCTTGTTATATGCATGCGTGGCAGACCCTTCGAGGTCGTTGAACCCTAAGTTGTGTTTATGTTTCCACATGCCTTGCCCTATTATAGTCTTGCCAGTTATATATTTTCTTTTAACACATGTATATCACACAATACTTTATATGTGATCACTTGACCCACTGACATGCTACCACCTTATTTGACCTCTAGTTATGTCATGATTGACCCGGCCCATTATACATTTATCTTTATGTTTTATTGCTTGCTATACATCACCACCTTATCATGCTATCCCTTAAACCAAGCATGATACACTTGACCGGCGATTGTCATCCTTACGGGAATTTAACTTGTTATTTTATATCATGATCAGTGACCTGTTTTCCTGCTTAATATGCAGTGACCTGATTGTTCAGTACATGTGTACTTCTGATTCCTGATCATGTCTATTTCCTGCTTTTCCCGTAAACTGATAATCCTTAATAAGCTACAACTTGTATTGGGTATGGGAGGAAGCGATGGACACCGGAATGATACCTTACTTATAGTGATATTCATGTATGGGGGATTTTGAGCCCCAGGCCGGTCCCAGGCGGTGGGAACCGTTGGACTCTTGGTCCCCGGTGTACGTGTACTATTATCATGCCTGTTAGCCGGTCCCAGGCGGTGGGAACCGTTGGACCACATTTGCCTATCAAATTGGTCCCCGGTATATATGTGTTGGGGGTATCACTTATCACTATAAGAAGCTCTGTTAGTCCTCCATCTACTTCTGATAACAAACCTCGAATAGCTTATATGTGGATGTATGTGAGTTGGGATCGATACCGAGACACATACCTAGACATATGAGTTAGGCGAGTAATAATAATAATAATAAGTTCAGTTATAGTTATTGTTATACACTTATTGTTATGTTTATTGTTTCATGTTATAGTTCCCGTCATGACTCAGGTTATATTGTGACTCCTATCTTTCTTATGGTGATTCCAGTGATGAATCCGGCTTGACCTATTACTCGTTCCTATTAGGATGACTGTTAGGATTTTCTGCATGTATTCCTGTCATACCTATTACTTGCTCCGGCATTGGATTTATGTTGCTCTTGTTATGCATTTCCGTTTGATCATCGTATGTTTTGCAACTCTGATTTTATATGCTTGGGATTGCTGTGGTATGAGACAAGGGTATATTTATGAGGGTTTCCTTGTTTGGATTATTCCTTCGACGTATTAGTCTCATAGGACAGTAACTTAAGCATATACAATCGCTTTTGCTCGTAGCTAGCATTTCATTGGATTTCCCGTTTCATGATCATTATATTATACTGTCCTTATATTCTATACTTGTGTTCTGACCTCATTCATGTTCCTTAGCCACTTGGCAGTATTTCATTTATTTATTATTATATGTCTTGACCCTTGGATTTGCACATTCAGGTTCTGTAGCTAGATCGGGGTGGAGTTGTCCACCGTGGCTCGAGCTCTTCTTGCGAGCGGGCATCCTAGCTTCAGCTCCTTGTGCCTGACTTCTCTTGACTCACGAGATCTCCATCCTACTCGTGAGCTCTTTCGTATTTTTGCTGTACCTTTTTCTTTTGGACTGAGTTGTGATAAAAGACATATGTATTATGTAACGTTTATCATATATTGTGATGACTTTGTATTGTACTTTGTATTGGCATATATGTGTATACCATGCTTTGCGGTGCACTCTGATCCTTTCTTGTTGTACTTTATGCTTAGCGTATATACGTGGGGGCACTTTTAGACCTGCGTATATACGTCGCAGTGACGTCCCCGTATCTGCAGAATCGGGGCGTTACAGGTTGGTATCAGAGCCTAGGCTCTTACCTCCATAGTACAAACAAGTAGCAAATTCTTGTAATTTGCGGATGCCAACATCAATGTACAAAGTTATCTAGTCCTTTTGATTTATCTAGTTCTCCTTGATTCCATCCTTCATATCCTGAAATCCTTCCATTCCATGTTCCAGCTCCTTCCAGTCTATCCCTACCTAGTATCAATGGAGAGGAGATCGGGTCGCAGCAACTCCGGATCAACATCGGATGGGGCAGCGGGAGAGAACGTGGATGTATTGAGGGTTATCCAGACCATGATGGAGAACCAGCAACAGCAGATGGGTAACCAACAGCAGCAGACCGAGCTTCTCCGGCAAGAGGTAGCAGCACCTAAGGAACAGAGGCCGGGGAATATATCAGACTTCAGGAGGCTACGGCCAGCTACATTCACGGGTGGAGAGAAACCCTTGGATGCTGAGCAATGGCTGACAGACACTTCAGATTTATTGAATGCAGCCAGGATTCCACAGGAGAACCAAGTGGAAGTTGCCAAGATTCAGCTAAAGGACATAGCCAGGACTTGGTGGCTAGCAGAGGAGGCCAGATTGGAGAAGCCTGTCACTTGGGACACCTTCTCCAAGAGTTTCTACAGCAGATTCTTCCCTGTCACAGCTCAGAAGGACATGGAAGAACAATTCATCAGACTTCGACAGGGGAGTAGATCCGTGGATGAGTATGCCGCGGAGTTTCTCAGATTGAGTCGCTTTGCCCCGTACATGGTGACGGATGAAGAGAAGCGGGCAAGCAGATTTCAGCAAGGCCTGCAGATGGACCTACAAGTATACTTGATACCCCAGCAGTTGAAGACATATTCTGAGCTTCTCTCCATAGCTCGGGAAGTAGAGCGTGGACTGGAGATGAAGAAGGAGAATCAGAGGAGGAATCAGGCCAAGAAGAGGCCTTTTGAGTTGATGGGTGAGGAGGATACAGATAGGACAACCCAGGGCCCGATGATGGAGAGGCCATTCCAACCTCCCTTGTCTCAGATTGTGTGTAATTACTGCCACCGACCCGGACATTATAAGAGAGATTGTCGAGTGGCTAAGGGATTGTGTTTAGAGTGTGGATCAGGGAGGCATAAGCTAAGGGATTGCCCACGCAGGACGTTTGGACATGTGGCACCAGTCAGACCAGCTCTTCCAGCTACAGCACATCCGGCCCCAGCACTTCCAGCGCCGCCACTGAGGAGGTACCCAGAGCCCGTTGACCGGAGAGCTCCATTTCCACCCCAGCAGTATGGTCATCAGCAGAGAGAGATGAGAGCCAGAGCAGATCAGGACAGAGGCCAAGTTCATGCCATGGCAGCAGAGGCTTCAGGCGTCGCAGCAGAGTGGGAAGATCAGTATCCAGATCAGGAGCCTTAGGATTTCGTGGTAACCACTACCCCTTTTTTTTTCTTGTATTTGAATTGGTTATCATTCTGCTTACATTCCCTTGTCATTCTATCATTGTTCATTCTGGTCCTTCTTGTGGTTGTCTTATTCTCTGTTTTGGTTTTATGATACCCTTATTCGTGCCTTTGTCCTTCTTGTATTCAATTTACCCCTTTATGAAATTGCGAGGACGCAATTTTTTGTAAGGTGGGTAGATTGTAATACCCCGTTCCCGGAATACGTGCTTAGTTGCGTGTTCAGATTTTCCGATCGTAATTTTTTGATTTACTTCCTGTATTTATTTTGTGTTACGAATTAATTGTACGATTATTTGTTTTGGATCTGGATCCTCGGATTCGGAGTCAGGCCTGATCTGAACCGAAGACCCGATCCTAGTATATTATTCAATTTAGTCCTTCCGGCATTCTGATTTGACCAATTTTAATTTTAAATATCATTTTTCAATATATTAGATTTTCTGTGATTTTCTGGATTTTTCTCGGATTAAATTGAATTTCTTCAAAACCGGTGTCGGCCAGTGCCGCTGACCGATTCCCGGATTTTTATTTCCCAAACTGTTTAGAATTTCATGATAGTCCTTTAGACTTTATTGTTTAGAATCATATTTCTTACTTATATACTTTTTCTGAAGATTTTACGAATTTATGGATTTTCCGCCAGAGTCGGTAGAAGACTGATTCCAGTATTTTTATTTCGCAAACAGTTTAGAATTTCATGATGGTCCTTTAGGCATTATTACTTGGAATCATATTTCTTACTTACATTCTTTTTCTGAGGATTTTATGATTTTATGGAAATTCTTTCGGAGTCGGTAAATCTCAGATTCCGGGATTTTTAACTTTAAAACTATACAGTATTTCTTCGAACGGATTTCACTATTGGTCTTTATATATTATTCTTGATTTTTGGTAAAATTTTCAGATCATTTAGAGATACTTGAATTTCGGGCATTTTTTCAATATTTGCATAATTCATATTTTCCACCTCATGTGCCACCTCATTTCCCACTCACCATTCTCACCTAACCCCACTAACTCTCTCTCCTTCCCTTAGCAAGCCAAGTGGCCTAGTGGAGGGACACCTCATCCTCCCTTTTGCAAGAAAGCCCTTGCATCTATTCAAATCCCACTCACTTCACAAAATCCCTACCTATTAATATGTTTTCATTTGCAATTAACCTCTTTCTTCCTCCTTCACTTCATCAAGAGAGAAAAGCTCTCTCCAAAATCCCCTTTCTCCTCCACACAAACCCTAGCACCTAGGAACCCTAATCTCTTCACATCCATCTCCTCCTCCAACTTCAAGAGATCATCAAAGGCATCATCTCCAACCTCCAATACTCCCAAGGACAACACCAAGAGGAGTTTCTCCATCTCAAGCTTCAACTTGTGGATTCAAGCCATCATCTACATTGGATCAAGCCCCAAATCCAACCCACCCCAGGTGAGTTTCTTACTCACCAAGACCTAGTTAATACTCCCTATGATTGTGGTAGAATCCATGCATACTTGTATTGTAAAAATCCTATTTTTAGGTCTCCAACACTTAAATCCAATCTTTCCATATGTATATCCCCACTCCTAAAGGTTAGACCTCCTTTTGTGTACTTGTGTGGGCAGATCAGGTCCCTCTATAATATAAAAACCCCATCTTTAGCTATTAAACCAACCCTTAACAAAATCTGATTTTTCTGACCTAGTATCAGCATATTCCAGAGGACCGGTCGACTGGCAGTCGACCGGGACTCTACCGGTGTGCACAGCGTGCACGTTTTTGAACTGGCGGTCGACCGCCAGTCGACCGCCAGGCTACCGGCCAAAACCTGGAGCTCTCGGCATCTGTCCGGTTGACCGGCGGTCGACCGGGACTCGACCGTTAGTTCAATCCCCAGTCGACCGGCAGTCGACCGGAGGTCGACCGCTAGGCCAATTCTGGGCCAGATTTTCTGTCTCTTTCCATTCCTGATTTTGACCTTACCCTGATACCTGTAGGATATATTAGGCTTGTTTATGCTTCATCATTGATACTACCTAATCTGACACTAGATGGATCTCCCCACTTACACCTCATGATTTGTTATCATGTACCCCCATGTACCCCCATGTTAGGACTTGTTGATTGATGCATATAGGATATTTTAGTCTTGTTTTATGCTTCATACTTACACTGCATGATATATTACACGACAGATCTTAGGCTTAGTTCATGTGAATATACCTTGTACTTAGGAACCTATTACTTGTAGCACGTCACCTCTAGTCACTTCATACTATCATGTTTCTGTATTGCCATGCTTATACTTATGCCTTGTCCGTAGTATTCCTGCTTCTTGTTATATGCATGCGTGGCAGACCCTTCGAGGTCGTTGAACCCTAAGTTGTGTTTATGTTTCCACATGCCTTGCCCTATTATAGTCTTGCCAGTTATATATTTTCTTTTAACACATGTATATCACACAATACTTTATATGTGATCACTTGACCCACTGACATGCTACCACCTTATTTGACCTCTAGTTATGTCATGATTGACCCGGCCCATTATACATTTATCTTTATGTTTTATTGCTTGCTATACATCACCACCTTATCATGCTATCCCTTAAACCAAGCATGATACACTTGACCGGCGATTGTCATCCTTACGGGAATTTAACTTGTTATTTTATATCATGATCAGTGACCTGTTTTCCTGCTTAATATGCAGTGACCTGATTGTTCAGTACATGTGTACTTCTGATTCCTGATCATGTCTATTTCCTGCTTTTCCCGTAAACTGATAATCCTTAATAAGCTACAACTTGTATTGGGTATGGGAGGAAGCGATGGACACCGGAATGATACCTTACTTATAGTGATATTCATGTATGGGGGATTTTGAGCCCCAGGCCGGTCCCAGGCGGTGGGAACCGTTGGACTCTTGGTCCCCGGTGTACGTGTACTATTATCATGCCTGTTAGCCGGTCCCAGGCGGTGGGAACCGTTGGACCACATTTGCCTATCAAATTGGTCCCCGGTATATATGTGTTGGGGGTATCACTTATCACTATAAGAAGCTCTGTTAGTCCTCCATCTACTTCTGATAACAAACCTCGAATAGCTTATATGTGGATGTATGTGAGTTGGGATCGATACCGAGACACATACCTAGACATATGAGTTAGGCGAGTAATAATAATAATAATAAGTTCAGTTATAGTTATTGTTATACACTTATTGTTATGTTTATTGTTTCATGTTATAGTTCCCGTCATGACTCAGGTTATATTGTGACTCCTATCTTTCTTATGGTGATTCCAGTGATGAATCCGGCTTGACCTATTACTCGTTCCTATTAGGATGACTGTTAGGATTTTCTGCATGTATTCCTGTCATACCTATTACTTGCTCCGGCATTGGATTTATGTTGCTCTTGTTATGCATTTCCGTTTGATCATCGTATGTTTTGCAACTCTGATTTTATATGCTTGGGATTGCTGTGGTATGAGACAAGGGTATATTTATGAGGGTTTCCTTGTTTGGATTATTCCTTCGACGTATTAGTCTCATAGGACAGTAACTTAAGCATATACAATCGCTTTTGCTCGTAGCTAGCATTTCATTGGATTTCCCGTTTCATGATCATTATATTATACTGTCCTTATATTCTATACTTGTGTTCTGACCTCATTCATGTTCCTTAGCCACTTGGCAGTATTTCATTTATTTATTATTATATGTCTTGACCCTTGGATTTGCACATTCAGGTTCTGTAGCTAGATCGGGGTGGAGTTGTCCACCGTGGCTCGAGCTCTTCTTGCGAGCGGGCATCCTAGCTTCAGCTCCTTGTGCCTGACTTCTCTTGACTCACGAGATCTCCATCCTACTCGTGAGCTCTTTCGTATTTTTGCTGTACCTTTTTCTTTTGGACTGAGTTGTGATAAAAGACATATGTATTATGTAACGTTTATCATATATTGTGATGACTTTGTATTGTACTTTGTATTGGCATATATGTGTATACCATGCTTTGCGGTGCACTCTGATCCTTTCTTGTTGTACTTTATGCTTAGCGTATATACGTGGGGGCACTTTTAGACCTGCGTATATACGTCGCAGTGACGTCCCCGTATCTGCAGAATCGGGGCGTTACAATCACACTGATAAAATAAGTTAGATGATCATATGAAATTATACAGGTAACTGACAACAATAAATAAAGAAGTAATACAAGAGTAAATACTCACAAATATCATCTCAGTAAAATTTATTAATATAATTAGACAACAATATAAAATTATTTATCACAAAATTCTTGTTTAACTGAAGGAGGAAAAAAACACTTAGGACAAAATTAAATAAAATTGCAAAAAGAAAGAAACACTCACCTGAACTCTATTCCAAGTGCAAAGCACTGAAATCATAAGGCCCCGATAAGTCTACATGGCTCATTTCAATAGAAATTGTTAGATTTTTAAAACGATATTTTACTTGAGAGTTTTAAGAAGTTTTAATCATGATTAATTAGTTTGGGGTTAGAAATATGGTCCTCTTGGTCTAATAAATTTAGTAGGTTTAATTTAAACTAATTTTAAATTTTTTGTTAGATTTTTAATAGAGGCTTTAAACCATTAAAATACTTAACGGGTCTAAATTTATCATTAAGAAAAATAGTTTTAAAATGGGTGGTTTGAGTTAATTCATGTTGGTAGTAGTCTAAAATTTTTATCATATAAAATAGAAGTATTGTAGACTATTATTTATATTTTCTCTATTTTTTGGATATTTTTAACTAATTTTTTTATATGCATTCTTCTTTCTTTCTTTTTTCTTTCTTTCTTCTTTTCTTTTCTTTCTTTTTTTTATAAATTTTAAATTGTAAAAATTTTAAAAAGTATTTTAAAATTTAGATATGTATTGTACATACTCACATGTATTTTTAGTTGGATTTGTGGTTGGGTTTTGATGTATAAAGAAATTTATAATAATGATGGTATATACATGATTTTTAATAAATTATTTATACCAAATAAATTGTGAGAAGATAGATTACTTACTTGGATTTGATCTCTCCTATCATGCTCCTCAATCTCTGCACTTCAAAATTTCTTTTGTTCATGCTTTGTTTGAGAAGAAAAAAAAGGTGGCAGGGAGAGTTGGATCATGATTTTTATTTGAAGGTAGAAAAAGAGAAGAAGTTTAGGGTTTTTATAGGTTATTACGGATTTTAGAAATAAGAATTTCTGTTGGGTTCAAACTGCTTGATTGAGTAGTTGGGATTAAGATTAGGATTAGTTAAGATTTATGAAAAGATTTGATAAATAAGATTTGAATTAGGATTAGAATTGAGTTTTGGGTTATAGATAATTAGGTTGATGGGTTCGGGTTAATGGATAAGGATCTCAATGATAATGGGTTATGGACTAGGAAAAGGAAAAGATATAAATAATAATAACGATGACAATAATTAATACTATTAATAAGAAAGAGATAATAATAATAATATAATATAAATTATCAACATTAAAAATATTATCTAATAATACTTGGTAAAAATACCACCATTAATAATAATGACTAAAGCGATACAATAACCATAAGAATAATAACAATATCAATATTAACAATAATAACAACTATAATAATAATAATAATAATAGTAACACAATAATGAAAAAAAACTAGCTAGCAATTAAAATGATAAAATTTAATAATTCTAAATATACATATAAAGCCAAAATACTATTTACTATTTTAAAATAATTTATACTATAAATCACGTTGATAAATAATAATAAAATAACTAGTAAAATAAAATAAATACTTTAAATAAATAAAAATATAGTATTATTAGATAGGGGATATTATATTCTACCCACCTTATAAAAATTTCGTCCTCGAAATTTCAATAAAGTAGGAATGATAGAAAATCAGATTCAAGAAAGAAAACAAATAAGCTTCCACGTCGCTTCTGAACACATTAAAACTTCACCGCTCTTCCGTTGCGCGCTCTGATCTCTGCTACTGGCTTCAAAACGGAGTGATCAAACTTAGGAGGAAAAATCAGGAAAATAGAATCGAAAAGAGGATAGGAATGAAGATGGAACCCAGATTACTCTAAAAAAGAGTTGAATAAGGGATATCAATAGATCAAAGAGATGGATATCAATAGGGCGGACGGTCAATTCCAAATGCACTCAATATCAATTGTGTGAATCTTATATGTATATTTCAGCGTAATATAATTTATCTCAGCTAACCAGTAAGAACTAGGTCCTCCTTGAAAAAACCTGGCTCTGATACCAAGAAAATACTGTCACGCCCCGCTTCTCAAAATACGTAGAAACAGAATCGCAACGAGAGTTAGCAACGTATATATGTGAGAAAAATACTCCATACATATACGCTAAGCCTAAAGTGACCTGAACAAGCTATATAATCACTATGGTAAATCAATATTACTGCAATGTCACATATAAATAACTAACACAATGATAGCATAAGAAAAGGAATGGAATAAGCATGAGTCCAGCGCAAAGAATCATGAAAGCAATAGAATAAAGAAGAGACAAAAAATATCGAGAAAAGATGATCAAGTAAGAGAGAACTCTGGCTCCTCAGATGCATGTAATCCTCTCCAAAAACCTGATTAGCAATAAATAGCCACAAATCTGGATATGCAAATCTAGGAGGTCAGAACTCCTAGTGAATGTGTAAGAATAAAATATGCACATACATATAAATGTGAACATAAGATAATAATATAAACTGGAATAAGAAACGACATGGATAAGTAAATAAACAGTAATGTGGATAGCACACAATAGAGTATGTGTCCAGTCAGGTATTCAATCAGGTATCTATCACGATCTATATATCAAGCGGGTAGAGTCAGTCAGTATTAGAGTCAGATGTCCAATCAGGTCAAGTGTAACATCGGGTGTCTAACATACATACATGCATCAGGCAAAGACAATCAATTACAATATATTATGAACAGTTTACTATTATTATGTTAGCGAACACCAATTGCCATCTGTAATAGATGCATCCTATACTACGCCTATTACACATGTCAATCAGGGTCCTAAGCTATTGAAACTGATTGGTTGGAGACATTGTCCATGCTTTAGGTAGGTCCCGTACATACCTGGGACCATGACCCAGACTCATGGTGCTGAACCAGGCCCTACCACTAAGTAGTCAGGAATATGTATAAGAGGAACAAGAATAGGACGGGGTGCCAGTCACCCCACGAGAACCCTGCAGCGGAACACTCTTTTGGTCTCACAACCTATATCCTAGGTCCACCCAAAATATAGACGTTGTCTTCTCCATCAATTTTTTCAATCCTAGTGTAAGTTGTTTAATGTCATGTTATTAGTTTATTAAGATTATTTTATGTGCATGTTACTTAGATCACTCGGATAACTCAGTGGGTAACAACGTCAATATGTGTAATCAGGATACCGATATAACAGGACATGTACAAGTATATCATGAGGGTGTTGTTACCGTATACAATATTTTCCCAGCAATTATGGTAACATGGACAATATAATTATTAGGTAAATATCATGTATAATCAGTCAAGTTCTTTAGGTAAATCATGGTATTCAGAAAAAGTAATGACCTGCTGGCATGAAAAGAATAATTCGGACAATATATTTAATCAACTCAGATCCTCAAAGTCATCGATATATCCAAGTCTCAACATATAAAATACATAATTATCAATATCCAACCAATCATCACTATCCAATCTTAATTAAGACCATCATACACTCCCACTTCTATTAAGTTCAAACACAAGATCCATAAATCCAAGTAACTAGTCAATTATGCATATACATGCCACCTGATCAGGTCAAACCAATCTCTGTCTACTCGTCAACCCAAGGTCAACTCCAACTCAATCAAGTCTACTAACAAATCTAAGTCCAATATCTCGTTCTTTTAATAAGGATCTCCAAATTAATCAATCATCAATATCTAAGCACACTCTAACCTAATTTACCATGAATAAAAATAATCAAATCTACTGATAATGTCACTCAGATATCAGCTCATATAACTACCATCATAAACCAGTCAAATCCGAGATCTAATATAATTATAGTTTAAGTAACATCACCAATAGTTTCAATCAAAATCAAGATAATAACTTAGGAGTGAGACATCCTCAAGCTACATAAAATCTAGAAAGTCTCTGTATCCAATCTTCAATATCAATAAATATCATTACTCAGATAATTTATCAATAAATATATCCAATTAAAAGTACTTACAACTAATAATCCAAAATCAGTATTATGTAATAGATCAAAATTAAGGTAAGGTATTCATGTAAATCTAAAGTTGAACTCTAGGTCCATATGAAAATCTAAGCATCCAGATAAATCAATTTTAAGGCAACATCTTACTTAATCCATCTTTATTGTCCCAATGAATTATCGTCTGAAGTATCATTAAATAAATGTCCAATAAATACCTCAAATAAGTCTGCAAATATGAATCAGGCTAATCTTAAATCAATCAAAGTTATAGACTAAGGTGTACAACAACTAGCATAGAATCAAAAATAATAATCCTCCACACATGTAATGATATTGATAAACACTCATATGAACTAACTAATTAGGATGAGCACTCATCGATATCTAATGAAGGAATACAGTTAATCACACTAATAAAATAAGTCAGATGATCACATGAAATGATATAGATAACTGACAACAATAAATAAAGTAGTAATACAAGTACAAACACTCACAAATATCATCTCAGTAAATTTTAGTAACATAATTATACAACAATATAAAATTATTTATCACAAAATTCTTGTTTAACTGAAGGAGAAAAAAGAACACTCGCGATAAAATTAAATAAAATTACACGAAGAAAAGAAACACTCAATTGAACTCGATTCCAAGTTCAAAGCACTGAAATCATAAGGCCCTGATAAATTTACATGGTTCATTTAGATAAAAATTGTTAGATTTTTAAAAGGATGTTTTACTTGAGAGTTTTAAGAAGTTTTATCTTGATTAATTAGTTTGGGATCCTCTGGGTCTAATAAATTTAATAGATTTAATTTAAACTAATTTTAAATTTTTTGTTAGATTTTTAATAGAGGCTTTAAATCATTAAAATATTTAACGGATCTAAATTTATCATTAAGGAAAATGGTTTTAAAATGGGTAGTTTGAGTTAATTCATATTAGTATTAGTCTAAAATGTTTATCATATAAACTAGAAGCATTGTAAACTATTATTTATATTTTTTCCCATTTTTTGATTTTTTAACTAATTTTTTTATATGCATTCTTCTTTCTTTCCTTCTTTTCTTTCTTCTTTTCTTTCTTTCTTTTTTTTTTAAATTTAAATTGTAAAAATTTTAAAAGTGTTTTAAATTTTAGATATGTATTGTACATGCTCACATGTATTTTAGTTGGATTTATGGTTGGATTTTGATGTATAAAGAATTTATGAATGATGAAGGTATAGACATGATTTTTAATAAACTATTTATATCAAATAAATTGTGAGAAGATAGATTACTTATTTAGATTTGATCTCCCTTGTCATGCTCCTCAATCTCTGCACTTCCAGATTTCTTTTGTTCATGCTTCGCTTGAGGAGAAAAAGAGGAGTTAGGGAGAGTTGGGTCATGATTTTTCTTTAAAGAAAATGAGAAGAAGTTTAGGATTTTTATAGGTTATTATGAATTTTAGAAATCAGAATTTCAGTTGGGTTCAAACTGCTTAATTGAGTAGTTGAGATTAACATTAGGATTAGTTGATATTTATGAAAAGATTTGATAAGATAAGATTTAAATTAGGATTAGGATTAAATTTTGGGTTATAGATAATTGGGTTAATGGGTTCAAGTTAATGGGTAAGGATCTCAATGGTAATAGATTATGGGCTAGGAAAAGAAAGATATGAATAATAATAACAACAGTAATATTAAATACTAATAATCAGAAAGAGATAGTAATATTTATAATATAAAATAAATTATCAACATTAAAATTATTATTTAATAATACTTGATAAATACACTACCATTAATAATAATGATTAAAATAATACAATAACCATAAGAATAATAATAATATCAATATTAACAATAATAACAAGTATAATAATAATAATAGTAGCACAGTAAACAGAAAAATACTAGATAATAATTAAAATGATAATATTTAATAATGTTAAATATACATATAAGGCCAAAATACCATTTACTATTTTAAATAATTTATACTATAAATCAAGTTAATAAATAATAATAAAATAACCAGTAAAATAAAATAAATACTTTAGAAAAATAAAAAAATACAGTATTATTAGATAGGGGATGCTACAAGCTAGGATCACTTTTACAATATAAGCAAAAAGTCTACACCAAAAGATGTAATAGTTCTAATTCTTTTGCTCCTTCTAACTTCAGAATCAGTTACAAGAGTAGAACTAGAAGAAAAAATATTAGAGATAGAAGGAGCGAAAGAAGGATCAATAGAGATTCTAGATTTAAAAAGAAAGATGTTATCAAAATAAACATCTCTAACTTTAATGATGGTGTCGTTGAATAGTTTACTGATCTCAAAATTAACCACTGGGAATTAGTTAACATTACTATCAAGTGTATATCCGATAAAGATAGCATCAATAGTCTTGACGCTAATTTTTTTCCTTCGATTTCGGTATTGAAATCTTAACCAGACAACCCCAAGCTTTAAAAAAGGATGTTAGGAGTTCTCCCTCTTCAATGTTCATAGGGAGTGAAGTCAGAGTCTCCTTACGGAACCCTATTAAGAATAAAACAGCCAAAAAGGAAAGCTTCTTCTTGAATATTCTCGGGTGCACCTGAACTGAATAACAACAATTAACCATGTTCATCGGTGTTCAGTTCTTTCTTTCAACTGCACCATTAGACTAAGGTGTATAGGGAGCATTTACCTCATGAAATAATATCATGCTTTTGGAAGAATATTGTCATGTTATTTAAGGTATACTCCCTCCATGATCAAACCTTAGAATCTTGTGTTCTGACGAAATTGATATACCCCGATACCAATTATTATGGGCGTAGCCTGGGATACCATACTTACTATGATACCAATAGTTAGGAGATACGGAAAGCCCTACCGATGACCTCAAGCACACCATAAGATCCATTACCTCAAGCACACAAGATGAATATTAAAAGATATAAGAAGAAGAACACACAATTTAACATGGTTCGACCCAAACTCGGCAACGTTCATGGGAGAGAACTTAAGAGAGCTTTATTAATAAACTTGATATAAAGATATCTATCCTTCCTCTTGATGACACAAGAGAATTATATTAACCTTCCCTTTGAATCTACACCTAGATTACAAGAGTATACTTTCTTTTTATGAACCTTCCCCTTGCTTCTCTCTTTCTTGGCATTTTAGGACCTTCTTAGCTTTTTAGGGCCTTACATTGTTATTCATCACAACTTTCTGTTGCTCTTCTTCTCCTCTGCTCTACTTTATAATGTTGGGTTATAATCTTTATTTATAGGATTTTTACAATATAACTCCTATTTGGATTATGAGATGATATTGGCCATTGGATGCTTGAAGAACCTTGATCAATCCTATTAGGAGTTGATCTTCTTGATCTAGAAGGATTCTAAACCTTTTAATCTTTAGAAACAAATCTTTACTGAATATGATTTGAATCTTATTCATACTCCTTCTAAAAGGAAACTCGCAATTGCCTGAAAAGAAAACTGCTTCACCTTGATTTGCTTTTTCTACTTCAAGCCATCGTCTTCTTTAACTCAATTGGATTTTCTTGGACCGTCATCTCCATTTGAAAAATAAGGCAAAATCCTAACATCTTGATCTTTCTATCAAGTTAGTTTTCAGCTTCAGTTTTATACACCTTGAACCAATCGAGAATTTCATCTTTGGATTTGGGAAGATAAGTGTAACAGAGTTTAGAGTAGTCATCAATGAATGTCACAAAATATCTTCTACCATCTCGGGTGAGAACTATATTCAAGTCACACACATCACTATGAACAAGTTTGAGGGGTTCAAAATTTGTTGTGATAGAATGAAAATATGTCCGGATATATTTGCCTTGGACACAGACTTCACATTTAGAAGATGAGTCAAAAGAAGACTTTGGAATGAGATTCAAGTTAATCATTTTCTTGATGGAATTGAAGCTAATATATCTCAATCTTGCATCTCAGATATCACAAGACTCAATGTTCAAAGTAATAAGAATAGAAATTTTATTATCAGAAGAATTAATTACATTGATTCGGAAAAAGCCATCACAAATAAAACCTTTTTCAATGAAAATATTTGACTTGGAATTTATAAATTTATTAGATTCCTTGACAATCCTATAGCAAGCTCTATGAAGAGAAGATCCGCTTATCAGATTTCTTTGAAGTGTGGATACATGCAAGACGCCTTGAAGAGTCAGAGTTTTCCTGGAGATCATCTTCAGATCAATGCGTCCAATTTTTTATTTCTCTGGTGGTATCATCTGTCAGGCTCACACTTCCTCGATATTGTTTCTGATAGGATTTAAACCAGGAGCAACCTGTACAGATATGTATATTAGCTCCTAAGTCTAATCACCAGTCCGAGAAGAAAGTGGTTGAGTTGACAATAAGAATTATAACGCTCCGATCCCGCGGATAGAGAAACGCTACGGTGACATACATAGGTATGACGAAAATACTCTCACGTACGTATACTAAGTCTTAGTATAGGGAATAAACATAATATACACAATAATTTCAGCATTAAATAAGTATAAGAATACCTGCCAAAGAGTTAGTGATCATAATAGATATGAAAACAGTAATGAATTTAGAAATACAGACAAAACAATAAAACAATACCTATGAATAAAAAATGAGACGGGCCTCCTAATAATATCTTAGAAAAACACCAAGTATTATGATATCCCGGATCTTCAACTTGTACATGCAAACCCAGGGTCGTCAAAAAGTGACCTGCTGAGTGGTAAAATGAAAGAAGCAGTAATATATAATATAATAGTAATACGATTACGATACTATATAATACATGTTTAAATACCAGTGATACAATTTAATTATATGAACAATCGAGATATATGCATAAATATAAACAAGTGTTATATTAACATTATAATATTATAAATGCTTAGCATGTTGCAACAGTATTAGTTCTAAAATATTATCCAACTATATAATATTAATATCGATTAATATTATCAGGAAGACTCTCATATATCACCAAATGTTATATTGTAGCACCCTATTCTCGGGATAAGTACCCGATTTTTTGACCGTATTGTTTCAATTTCCTTCCAGTGATTGTTTTTAAGTCGTGATTTCTCATATTTTTGGTATCGGGTCTGGATTCTTAGACCTAGAGTCAGCCCAGAACCGACCGGGAACCTGATACCAGCCTGTAGCCTGATTTGACCTTTCTGATAGTCTAATTTGACCGATTTTCATTTCAGATAATGTTTTTAAATATTTTAGATTTTTCATGATTTTCTGAAATTTTTCAGAATTTTTCTGCAAAATCTCCAAAACCGATGTCGGTCGGCATCGCTGACTGATTTTCAGATTTTTTTTAGTTTTCAAATGGGATTGAATTTTTAAAAACAGCTTTCACATTACTTCTTAGAATTTCATTTTCTATCTAAATACATTTTTTTGGAATTTTTCTAAATTTATCAAAATTTGGCCGATCCTGGTGTCGGCTGATACCGCCAGAAGATTCCAGGATTTTTAATTTGAAAACTATATTGAATTTCTCAAATCTGATTCACCAGGCATCTTAAATAATATTTTATATTTTTGAGAATTTTTCGGAATGTTTCTAAAATGGTCGAATTTTTGCCTTATTAAAATAATAATATTTTTACCAACGATTTCTTTTCTTGTTTTTCCTTCTCTACTCCCCTACTATATACTCCTAGATATTCTAATAAATTAATTAATTAACAATAAAAAATTTTATATTATTTTTTTTCTTTTTCTTATTTTTTCCTTTTCTTTAATTTTCTTT
This sequence comes from Agave tequilana, assembly GCA_038442645.1. Classification (NCBI taxonomy): domain Eukaryota; kingdom Viridiplantae; phylum Streptophyta; class Magnoliopsida; order Asparagales; family Asparagaceae; genus Agave; species Agave tequilana. The sequence continues at coordinate 77,755 of JAVJIF010014029.1, forward strand.
CCTTTTCTTTCTTTTTCTTTTCCTTCCTTTTGACTTTGCCCACCCTCCTGCTCCAGCCGCCTGCTCCCCTGCACAGCCGCCTGCAGCAGCCATGCTACAGCAGCCTCTACCCCTCATTTTTTTCATCATTCAAACCTTTCTCCCTTCTATTTAACCTTCATTTCTTTTTTCCTTTTCATTTCATAATTCAAAAACTCACTTCTCCTTCAACAAAACAAACTCAACTCCTTCATCTTCACCACCCCCGCCTCCACCATCACCACCGCCACCGCACCCCTTATAGGCTGCCGGTCATCCACTCCCCCACACCCCCTCTCTACTCCACCACCTCCTTCAACCTCTATAAACTATCTACCACCTCCAATTTCATCATAACCCATCACCACCACCACCCTTCCTCCTCCAAAATTCACCACCACCTCCATCAAATTCACCACTCTAACCACCCCATCATCACCTCCTCCTCCTCCTCTAACTCTCCAACACAACCAATCACCACCACAACCAGCATAACCACCACCACCACCAACTACCACCACCATCAACAACTCCACCACCAACATCAACCACAAAACAAAACCACCCCTCCTCTCCTCCCCGGGGGCGGGCGCGCAGCCCTCCCCGGCGGCGCCACCGCTAGGTCGCGGCGGCGGCGGCCGACGGCCACCCTTCCTCCCCTCCATTTTCCTTTCTTTCTTTCTTTCTTCCTTCTTTCCTTCTTTAATTCTTTCTTTCTTTCTTTTCATTTCTTTTCTCTTTCCTTTCCCTAAATAAACCCTTTTTTTCACATTCCTAAAATACCCTCCACCTCATTCCCAAATTACTTCCCTATAATTACAATCACACCCCTCCCCTTTTAGTTCCTATTTTCTCTTTTAAAAATACCCTATACTCTCTCTCCTTCTTTCTCTCCTTCCTATAACTTTCTCTTTCCTCTTTCTCTTCTCTCATTCGCTCTCTAATATTTATATATATATTTATATTTATATATTTTAATATATATTTATGGGTTAGTGGCTTGCTAGCACGGGTTCGCGGATTTCTCGGATATTAACCGGTATTTTATCCCAGTTTCAGGTGAGTACATTTCTTTGGCATTTCTTACTTTATTACCATTGTTTCATATTTAAAAATTATTATCTTACTTTTAATATGTGATGTCTCTTTATGCAAGTTAGTATAGGTTATATAAATGATTATCTTGCTTTATGAATAGCTGCTGGCCATTATTATACTTTGTCGAACCGGTAATATACCGGGTATGCCTAAATCTGCTCCCGCTTCACTCGGCTTCTTATGGCTAATAAAAATATGAATTTATTATTGTTAGAAATAATATTGTAAAGAGTTTGATATGTTTATGCCGTTCTCCTGTACCATCTTACGTGATCGGTTGATACCTAGTATTTGATGTTGCAACTCTTACCGATATATTAGTTACCTAACCCTGATATGTATATACCGATACTTATCATGCTATACTTATTATTTGATATCTGATACCGGTACTTATCATGCTATGCTTATTACTTGATATCTGATACCGGAACTTGCCATGCTATACTTATTATTTGATATCTGATACCGGCACTTACCATGCTATACTTATTACTTGATATCTGAGACCGGTACTTGCCATGCTATAATTATCGCCTAGTACCTGACACCTGATATTGTGGCACCTGTATTATATTGTATATTCATGACTATTACTTTTACGGGGACTTGACATGATTATTTTACTGTTACCAGATATTTGGTACTCCTGAACTCCTATACTCCTGAACTCCTGTATTCCTGAGCCCCAGAAAAATGGTGACTCCTGTTATTATACCCCTGATATTATACTCCTGTTAATTCCCGTAATTGGATAATCATGGTTATACTGTATACACTTGTGGATATTATCTTTGGGCCATTCATATATGTGTAATAAAAATACTTAACTTACACTGGGGTGGGGGAAACTGATGGAAACCGATATGATGTCATATTTATAATGGTGATATTTCTGAAGTGTCGTGTGGGGCGCGTAATGATAAGTCCCCAGAAGCAGTAGCCTGAATCTGAAGTGTCGTGTGGGGCACGTAATGATAAGTCCCCAGAAGGAGTAACATGTACTCCTGAGCTAGTCCCGGGCAGAGACGGGACCCACTATAAATATGAGCCATCAGATTTATCAGTTTTCAAATAATAACTCGTCTTATTCATAAGTGGATGTATGTGTGCCGGTAGCACATATAAAAGCATATGAATCGGATGAATAACATAAAACAACCAGATAGTAATAAGGTTAGGAACGTGTGATATTTGGTCTCTCATTTGTTCGGGTCCTGGTACTCACATATCAGACCCGGGTAAGTTCTACAGAGTGCGAACTCTAGTATGGACTATCGCTGATGTGAGGCTCTGTTAGGAGGCGATTGAAATATCAAACTGTACTGATTATTATTATTGGATGACTTAAAATACAACGCACTTTACATTCTCCAGTTACAATGTTATGCCCTAAGTTGATACCTTTACTTTATGACACATGATGATTACTCTAGATACACTATAGTTCTGTTACTCTTAGGGCAACTCAAGTTGTATAAACTCAGACGATGGCGACATGAGATATGTGGTATATAGATGAGGGTTTTCTTATTTGGATTATCCCCTTGACGTATCAGTCCTGTGAACCCTTAATCTGAGTTATACAACTAGTTTTGTCCATATTTATATTTATCACATATTTAGCTTATTTACCGCATATTTATATGTACTTATACTCTTCATACTGCATTCCATGCTTATTTGCAGTTTCAGATTCATCGATATACATGATTACTGTCGTTCCTTTAATTTCCTTTATGTCATTTGTTATTAATTGTACCTGAATACTTAGACCATATTACTTGATCATGTACACGTGTACCTATTATGCACGCTATTTGACTTTATATATGTTCTCGTAGGGTTGCGTCTGACAATCCTGGATTCTCATGTGCATATTCTAGTGCCCGGACCATAGTGGCTTGGCTGTAACCGATCAGAGTGTGCAGCGGATCCTCCCGTGGTGGTCAAAGTGCAGCAAAAGCTTGGACACCGCCGCAGCTCTTCCTTCCAGCTCTTCTCCTGATTGGCTTTCGAGGTCCCTCTTGCTGTTCGTGAGCATCTCTCAGCTTTGTATATCTCTTCATGTATTGTACTTTTGTATTTTTCTGGTGATGTAATATTGCTATAATATTGTATCACTCTCTGTGATAACCATGTACTTGTATTTTTCTGTTAGAATGTATATGACCACTGTGCTTCCGCCTCTGATTCTTGCTTGTTTGAAGCTTAGCGTATATACGTGAGAGTATCTCTGACCTGCGTATATACGTCGCAGTGGCGTCTCCGTACTCGCGGGATCGGGGCGTCACATATATTATTATGTTATACCAATAAAATCAATTTATTTAAGTAGCATATATCAAGTTTTATTAGTTTTATATTTATTATTTAAACAAATAATAACAGTAATATGATCGTATCGATAGTGAATATAAACAGAAATAATCATGCTTTAGGGTCGTTAGTGTATAAGAAAAGTATGTGTATAAAGAATACATGAAATACCGAGTATAATAACTTGCTGGTAAACAAGAAACATGAAGTTTAACACAGTATAAATATGATGACATGCTATAGTATTTGTAATATACAAAAACAATGTCTCTAATAAAAATGTATGAAGTACAACTATACATGTATAATAACGAGATAATAAATAAGATAATCATGATGTTTAATATAATATACACAGACAAGTCATCATGCAAATATCACGCAAGTGGTAAGTAATAAATAATAATTATACAATAATAACGATCAGTATCACCTGATATTTTAATCATCGCTTGTGTACCACACCACTAGCAGTTTATACTGAAGCCCTCCAGTCGAACCCATCTGAACATGGCATACGGGTACTATTATCTGAACGAAAGAGTAATCAATATCAAGCATTCCTATAATTATCATTGTTTATGTTATTTAATTATGTTAACTGAAAACTCAATGGTTAAGGATCTCTAATAGGGTGGGTGTACCATGTGCATACCCGGAATCACGACCTTAAATAGAACCCTGACTGCTGCGACCAGGGCCAACCAACTAAGGTGAAACAAGTAACGGGAAATGGGAAGGTAGCCAACACTATCATGTCCACTGCAATAGGACTAATATGGATTCATGACATTCACCCGATAAGATCTAATCAATCGTTGTAACGCTCTGATCTCCCGGATATAGGGACACTACGATGACGTACATACGCGGGACAGAAATACCCTCATGTACGTATACTAAGCCTCAGAATCAGGAATAACCACCATATATACAATATTTTCAGCATTAAATAAGTAAAAGAATACCTGCAAAAAGAGTTAGTGATCATGATATATATGAAAAACATGAATAAATAAGGCAATAAAAATAGAATAAAGATACCTATGAATAGTATAGGTGACAAGTCTCCTATGTATATCCAGTGAAATATCTGGTACTACAATATCTCGGATCTCCAAGCTGGGCACGCAAACCCAGCGTCGTCAGAAAGCGACCTAGTGAGTGGTAAAATGAAGGAAGCAGAATATATACTATAATAGTAGTATAATCACAATATTATATAATATTTATTTAATTACCTATGCTAACAATCAGTATATATATATAAAGAATTGTTTTAGCACTGTAACATGAATATCTATTAATATTATTAGAAAGAGTCTGGAATATATATATCACCTAACTATTTAACATTGTGTTATCAGAATCAATTTGAATTATATCATTTTTATGTTATTATCAATATACGTGATATGATACAGTCTTAAGTGTTCCTAATTACATCAGTGTGTATAAGTAACATGTAGTATGTTTAATTACTTTATATTTCTTATTTAATCTAAGAATAACAGTAGTATAATGGTATCATGATGATATGAACATACAGATATGAAGAATGCAGAATAACTATACAATTGTGTTGTGATTATACAGTAACATTGTCTGTAAGATATACATGAAACAGAATGCATGGAATGCAGAGTATACGTGTACGTGAATAGTCTGTCACCACATAAAGTGTAACAAGATCAGGAAGTATAGTAAGGTATACGGGTGGCATGATAATGGATAAACTATTAGAAATGATAACAAGTACAACTGTACAGTAACATATATGTCTCAGGTAAGTCATGTTATTTATACAATAATAATAATTAGTACCGCCTTACATTTTAATTAATTTCTTCTAGTGTCCCATACCACTGACAGTTTATACTGAAACCTACACTCCAGACGAACTCATCCGAACATGGCATACGGGTACCATGGTCCGAACGAGCGAGTAACCAAATAGCAAGCATTCTCGACGTCACTATTGTCTATAGTATTTTATTATGTTAATTGAAAACTCAATGGCCAAGGAGTTCTGGTCAGGTGGGTGTATCCCATACATACCAAGGATCACGACCTTAAACAAGTCTCTGGTTGCTGAAGCCAGGCCCGGCCTACTAAGGCGAAATAAGTAACAGGAAATGAAAAGGTAGCCAACACTACCATGTCCCCTGCAGTGGGACTAATAATGGATCCAGACATCCTCTCTACAAGATCTAGTCAACCGTCAAGTCTCCTCCATCCCTATGTTAAATTCATTATATTAAAACTATACAGTATATCAGGAGTAAGTACAGTATATGGTACATGTAACACAATAACATGACATGAGCTCTGTTGATAGCATGAAACAAGATGAACGAAAGACAAAGGATGTGGGATCTAGTGGTGGCCCCCACAGCTTAAAACCACGTGGCACTTAGTTCCACATATCATATAACAACAGTTCGTTATGTCCAGTAATGAGAATATCAAAATAAGTTACGAGAAGCAATTATGTAATGAGAATACATGAATATACATGTAACAATAATCCATGTAATAAGAACGGTGATCCACACGACAAGAATATAGAAATAATCAATGCATGTATACCGGTGAATATATGTAACAGTGATGTACGAACATGATATAACTGTATACATAGCACCCATATAACGATGATGCAAATATATGAAATGACGTTATCTAGTGATATAATGTATCCATGTATCAGTAAAACATGAATAAGAAATAATAGTGTTATGTGTAACAGTATCTGTCTAATGGTGATACATGTACATGAGAAAGAAACGAGAAGGAAGACAAAGGGGGGAGAGAGCAGCAGCGACCAGGGCATGGCCTTGCCGCCCTGGCCGACGGTGGCGGAGGCCGCTGTCGAGGCGGTGTTGCGGCGGCCCGGCCAGGCGGAGGCCTGGACCGACCGATGGCAACGGGAGGAAGAGAAAAGTGAGAGAGAGAGAAAAAAAAAGAAGAGAAGAAGAGAAGCTGGATGCATGGTTTGCCAAGCCGGTGGCGGCAAGGTCGCACGGTGGCGTCGGTGGCCGCTGTGGCTCCGCCAGACCAGCGGTTGAGAGGGAGAACAAGGAAAAAGAAAGGAAAAGAGAGAAAGAGAAGGAGAAAAAGAGAAAAAGAAAAAGAGAGAAAAGAGGGGAGAGAGTTGCGTTGGTTGGAGGCCGCCAGGCCTGATCGGCGGCATGGGCGCAGTAGTCTGCCGAAGGGGTTGCCGGCCATAGAGAGAGAAACGAGAGGGAAAGAGAAGGAAGGTAAGAAAGAAAGAGAAAAAAAGGGTGCTGGAGAGAGGGAGAGTGGGAAATAAGGAGAGAGAAGAGGGAGATTTTTATAGGGAGAGAGAATAGAGTAGGAGAGAGAAATGGTAGTTGTGTCAGTCGGTGTTGTGGCTGGCTTACAAGGGAAGGAAAAGATAAAAATTGAGGAAGAAGAAAATACGAAAAAAAAGAACTATTAAATATTATTTAATTAATATTTTATTTGGGTCAAATTTGACTTGTTCCAAATGGTTCCCAAAAATTCTGCAAAATAGAAAATATTATCCGGATAAATAATGTGAAATCGAATTTAAAAATTCAATCTGAATTGCGAATTAAAAATCTCGAATCGATCAGTGATACTAGTCGACACTAGAATGACCAGATTCTTGATTAATTCAGAAAAATTCCCAAAACAGTAAAGTAGAAAACATGATTTTAAAGAATAATTTAAAAGCATATTAGAGAAATTCAACTTTGTTTGAGAATTAAAAATCTTAGAGCTGATTATCGGTATCGATCGACACCGAATTCGGAGATTTTTCAAAATAATTCAGAAAGATTCTAGAATATCTTGAAAAATCTAAAATATTAGAAAATGTATTTGGTGCTGAAAGTATTTCAATCTGGTTACCAGGAAGGTCAAATAAAATTTGTACGCCGTATCGAGTACTGATACTGTGACACGTACATGTAGAGCCGGGGGTTACAAGAACAGGAGAGCCTAGCCTAAAGGACTTGGAGTTCAATTCCACCATGTTAACCTTATACCCACCATTTTCTCTATTTCCTCTTGGTTGAGTTTTGACTGGTTCCTTCTTTTGGTTAAAACATTGAGGCGCCTAGTGATTGGTTCTCTCCCGCAGATGTAGCAAAATCTTCCATCGCTCCTCTGGCCAGAGGTTTTGTGTTTGAAGGAGAAAGATTGAGAAGGTTTAAAAAATCAAGAGATTGCATGAGGAGAAGAATGAATGTTATTATGTTTCTTTAACTTCTTACCCTTGAGATTCATGAATTTGTATTTAGGCTTATCCTCCATCAGTTTCACTTTAATTTTCATTTCTGACTTCATTTTGGAGTTTTTCTATGCTGGTCTTCTATGCGAATCACTTTTAGGGCTTGAATAAGGGTTAGGTCACCTTGCTGTGATTGAGATCTCCAACGAAGTCTGACCAGAAAAAATAGAGTTTATCAATGAGACAAGACACCTTATAATCGTCAGATAATTGATTTTCTTTCGTTTGATGGTGTCGGATGTTATCTTGAAATTCATGAAATTGATTATTGATTGGTTTACTATCAGTCATCATAAATTTATTGAAAGAGGCAGAGAATCTTTCGATTCTAGTATCATCGATGTAATAATTTTCTTCGAGAGTTGTCCATAGTTTTTTGACACTCTTATATTCATTATAAATGCCATAAAGATTATCAGAGAGTGCACTAAGAATATTATGAAGACAATGATAGTCAATTTTCTCAGATTTCAAATAGATGTAAAAGAAAAGAGTTGTAGGAAAAGTTTCTACAAGAGACGTTCCAACAGGTGATGGTTTAGACAAAGTACAAAAATTGTGTCATCTATGGTTGAAGTGAGACATAAAATGATCATCCAGTACGTCATCTGATTTGCTTACCTCTTAAGCATGTGCTATAGAATTTTTCAAGTTTGACACCCTCGGAATGATCTGGTTGTCCATAGTGACGAATAAGCTAGCTGGTTCTGTATTTCAAATTATTTGAAATGTCAGAATTTAGTTTAATATTGATAGCTTTTAAATTAATGTTTGTAGAATAAAATAGTGTAAAATTCTTGTTTAATTACGTAACAAATGACCCTAAAAATATATAATTTGTATCAAGTAATACGTAATTGTAGAAATTGATCAGTTTATTTTGCTCCTTAAGGTTATAGGATTTGTCAAGACCCCAATTTATCAGTCCAATTGGCTAAGTCGGCGTAACTCATGTAGGAGATTTTTCGCATTTGGCGTTCCTTAATTATAGAGCCACAAAAAGTACTATTCCTTAATTAAACACCAACTGCACGAAATTTTCGAAAAAAGATTTACTTTTTTAATTTTCTAATTCAAATTATATCAATAATAATTTCTAAAAGGTAATACCAATTTGTAAAACTAATTTAGCAAATTAATTTACTACTAAATTTCTAATCAATAAGTCCAATTAAACTTTAGAAAAAACTAGCAAGAAATAATATAAAAATTGACTTGCAAGATTCAAGACAAATAATCCTAGTAATAAATAGTAAGAATTAGACAATTCTATTTAGCCAAATTTGTTGCAAGAAGCAGTTAATTAACTAATACATATATGTATAATCTGCAATAAGAATTTATAATTATTTTTTTCAGTAAGACTAGATCTAAAATAACATAAATTATCTTGTAAATGATTTCTTTTTTGCAACAAAAGTTATTAAATAAGATCTTGTAATTAAATTAAATTTTTGTAACTAAAGGATAATATTTAAAAAATATTGCAATCACATAAGAGCTTGTAAATAAGTTTATAAGGATAAGATTATGTAAAAGATTTTATAAGATCTTGTATTCCAAGATTTGGTCATGTAAGAATTAAAACAAATGAATTTTAATTTGCAAGAACTTGTAAGAGATAAATTTGTTAGGATGCAAATTTTTTTATTTTAAGATTTAGCGAAATTACTATTGACAAGAATATAAATAATTATTTTTTATTTGTAAATATAATTCTCTAATTGCATATAATTCTAGTATATGAAACAGATAAGTAATTATATTGCACGAAACAAGTATTGCTTTAAAAGATTTAATTACATTGTATGAAATAATTTCTTAAATTTAATTGCAAGAAATTATCAAGAAATAATATTCTTTCTTCTAAATTGTATGCTACATAACAATATTTCTAAAATTAAAGCAAGCAACACATTAAATCTTAAACATGTAGCTAATGTAAAAGAAATAAAAAGAAAAAACAAATTTGCTGGCCTGGGTGACGTGGTCGTGCAGAAGCACTGCCCTAGAAGCAAAAGATGGTCGGTTCCTCGTCCGGATCTTGAAGTAACATTCTCTCCTAGCGGTAAACACTCCCAGTTAACTACCAATACCCAGTTCAGGATAGTGAACTAGGCCTCTGCACAGATGAAGATTTGTTACCCGAAATGAAAAAGGAGAGCTTCGAGAATCACTAAACTGTAATCACAATTTCAGAATTTTGATAGAATTTAATGTAAGAAATATGAGGGAGGAGGAGACACTGTAATAGATATGGTTGTTTCATGTACTAAGGATGAACGAGATAACTCTATATTTATAGTAGCTCGAGCATCGTCAGTTATAACAACCCCCACAGATCAGGATCACATGTTCAGATATGTTGTAACAGCTTTTGTACAGTTGCAGCAATCTCTCGCACGATCTTAGATCTAATTTGCTCCGGTCAAACAAATAGAAAATCTAAACATTCTCAATAGAATTTTAAAACAAAATTTAAATAAAATATTAATGTAGGCTATCAAAAAATTACTGAAGACAAAGTCTCAGATGCGAACCTCCCAGACGCGGAGATCGCGTTCCAGCCTCAGATGCGGACCTCGCGTCCTTTGTCAGCCGTGGAGGTCGCCAGACGCAAACCCCACGTCCTTTCTCAGACGCGGAGATCGCCCGACGCAGACCTCGCGTCCTTTCTCAGACGCGGAGGTCGCCAGATGCGGACCTTGCGTCCTTTGTCAGACGTGGACCTCGCGTTTCAACTCAAACGCGAGTCTAAGCAGCTCTGCGTTCCAACACAGACGCGAGCCTGTGAGCTCCGCGTCTCAACATCAGAGTAAGGTCCGCGTCCAACGTGAGACCCACATTTATGTTGTAACTGACAGCCACGAATTTGAACAGTTACACCCCCATTTTCTCTCCACATAATGGGAAATAACTTCCCATTATGGAGAGATTTAAGGAGTTACACCCTCCCATTATGGAGAGATTTAATGGGTTGGTTACACCCCAATTCCTCTATGAATAGCTTGGAATAGCTAGAAAAGGGGGGGAAAGAGAGGAGATCTCTCTAAGGGGCTGGAAGGGGACCTGGAAAAGGGGAGACTCTGGAAGGGGACCTCTAAAAAGAGAGCTGAAGAGGAGAGTCCTAGTGGAGGAATCCAAGAAACCATAGGCAGAGGGGAGGGCTACCTTAGCAGAGTTCGGCCTCGAAGCTCTTCTAGCATGGAAAGAGTTCAACTCTTTTTGTTAACTTGTTAAGTTCAAATTCTTTAAATCTCTTTGAGATTCCATTACTAATAGGAGCTATGCTACTCCATCAGTAGATCCAAAAAGAGGATCCACAAGAGAAACTTGGCGCTCGGCCGGTCAACAGGGAACAAGACTCACTCTTCACCGCTACACGAAGAACCCATTTTTAAATAAAGAGGAGAATCAATCAAGAGATTTCCTCTCTTTTGTAATCGAATTGTATCCGTTGTAATCTTCTATTCAATTAAAAGAAAAATGCAATTGTGATTTTCCGACACGTACAAGAGATGGCGACTCCGCTGGAGATACTTTGTCGTTCTCAACCAACAAGAAAGTAGTAGCGCAAGCTGACGTCAGATGCTTGGATCCACAGTCGAATCGCTTATGATTGAATTCGACCAAGAGAAGTTGAACTCCTCCAAAGCTTCGGGAGTCTCCCATGGAGACAACGTGGTCAGCCTCAACGTCTTTTCAGCGACCCGTGCCATAACCCACGGTCAAGATGGCAATGGAGACCGATCTCCCGCCATCCTTCTATCAAGGCACTGCTAGTTCGAACACTGGGGGTTCCCAACAACCTCTGCGACTCAATCGAAATTCTGAGAGACGGCAAAGGTGTCGCGCTCGTCGTCAACAGACAGAAGTAGCTGCAACAGCACATGTGGCCCGCGTTAATGACTCCCACGAGACCCACGAGGCCAATGAAGATGAAGGTTCGTCTCGCCGTACCTCTCCTCTCCAGATTCCTCAACTTCAGGTTACTGGGGGTCCCCAACAACCCGTGAAGCGTAACCAGAATGCTAAACGTCGACAAAGGCACCACACACATCGGCAACATATGGAAAAAGCTGAAAAAGTCATCTGTTCAGCAGATACAGAATGCGGGGCTTAGGCCCACATTTCTTCTGAGCAGCACGAGACTCGCATCTCGGATCCTTAACGTGAGGCCCGCATCTTTGTATCAGAATGCAAAGCCCGCGTTTCTCAGCAAAAATGTGAGGCCCGCATCTCTGTATCAAAATGCGGAGCTCATGAGGCCTGCGTCTCTGTATTAAAATGCGGAGCTTATGAGGCCCGCATCTCTATAACTGAATGCAGAGCCCGCGTTTCTACATTAGAATGCGAGGCTTGTGTTTCACCTCACAGATGCGACGTTCATCAGTGCGAGATCCGCGTCTCCTCTCAAAAACGTGAGTCCCACGTCTTTATGCTAAAACGCGAGACTCGCGTCTCTTCTGCAGAGAATGAGCCTGCCGGCTTTTGTTATCTTTGAATGGCTCATGAAGCTTCCTGCCGTCTCTATCGAGAAATGGGTCAACCTCGAGAATCTCTTCCCTGATCAAGTTCAACACCACACCTCTGATCAAACAAGTATTCAAAAGGAACGCCGATCTCCTTATAAGTTCCCCGCAGAGTTTATAAGTTATCTGTGGAACAACAATCTGACGCCTCTGACGGCTAATGATAGAGGAAAAAGTTGACTTTTAAGCCCAACGAAAAATCCTCGACAACTCATCATGATGAGGGGAATAGCATGGCTAGCCCAACTCAAACGGTAGTTGGTAAAGGCACATCAAATCCGTTGATAACTGAAGGTTTACTAAAAACCTTGAGGGACCTGATCCCGCCTTTATCTCTAAAATCCCTTACCAATTCCCATCCATGGAACGGTAGGACCACAAAAAGCCTGTGACTATTTTCCCTCGTAAAATAATCACAGATCAAATATGCCAAGTTAACATTATACCTCTGGCATATTCACTGTTAAGTTAACATTAAACCTCTAACAGTAATTTCCCTCAGTTTCCCCAGTGGAATAAATTACAAATCAAACCTGTCATGTTAACATCACACCTCTGACAGTAAGACTTTGATGTATCCCAGGGGGTAAAACTTCAAGTTGTCAATTCTCCTCAATAGAATGACAAGTCCACTTAAAATACTGTTATGTTCAAAACCACACCTCTAACAGTAGACAAATTCCGGTCAAGTTAATATCACACCTCTTACCAAAATTTCAACTCGTCAGTCCTCTTCAATATGATGGCGAGTCCAGCAAACTGCTCAAATCGCAGAATCTCTCGGTCAAGTTAATACTACTCTTCTGACTAAAGTTGCTCATACCGTAATATAAATCGTTGTTAAGTTAACACTACACCTATGATAGCGATTGCGATTCTATCAATTTTCCCACCGGAAATGAGACATTCAATGCCAAGTAAATATTACACCTCTGGCATCCATTTCATTATTACGTTAATACTACACCTATGATAATGATCTTTCCTCGAGCTTTCTGTCCAAAGCTGAGATGTCAAATACTAAGTTAAACATCACACCTCTATCATACATTTTATTGTTAAGTTAACATTACACCTATGACAATGACCTCCTCGATTTTCTCCGTGAAAATGAGATTTTTCAATGTTAAGTTAAACATCACACCTCTAGCATACATTTCATTGTTAAGTTAACATTACACCTATGACAATGATCTTCTCTCAATTTTCTCAGTGAAAATGAGACTTTCGTGGTGCTAAGTTAATATCACCCTCTAGCACAAATCTTTATCAAGTTAATATCACACTTCTGGTAATTCAATTTGCTCAAATTGTAAATTCAAACCTGTCACGTTAACATTACACCTCTGACGATAAAAATCTCCATGGATCTTCAACAAATCCAATCCCACTTGTCATTCTCTTCACTAGAATGACAGGTTCATTTAAATTGCGTAGATCACAAAATCAATCGTTGTTATATTAATATCACACCTCTAACAGCAAACTTTCATTCTCAACAGAGTTCTAGTCATGTTAACACTAAACCTCTGATCATAGACTCTGACATAATCTCCAGCGGATCAAACTCCACTTGTTATTCTCATCAATAGAATGCAAGTCCACAAAACTTGTTCAATCACAAGTCCTGATTAATATCACACCTCTGACAATTAAAGCTCTTCCAAATAAGCTTTGAGCGTTACCTTCATAGAGCTGCGACTCAACGAACTTAAGAGTCGAGACTCAACAGCAAGTAAAGGTTGCGTCTCTACAGTAATTGAAAGCCGCCTCTCTACAACAATTGAGAGTCGCGTCTCAACTTTGGTGAAGTTCGCGTCTCCACTTGGTCAGTGTATCAGAACTACGTCTGTGAGAGCTGCGTCCTCTCTCTCCCCCCTATACAAAGAGTATTTCTCTGGGACTGCAATCAGTTCAACAGTACACTGGCAAAGGCAATTGAGAACTCTACCGGTTTTAACAATATAATGACAATCAAATTACAACGATCTTTCTTGGAGGCTTCAAGCAGTTCAATAGCACACTTATGAAGACTAGAATCTAGACAAGATCAAGCTCGAGACTGCCTCTTAGAAGAATGCCAGTTTGATTACAAAAAGTACAAACTCAACCAAAATCCAAAGTATTTCGAAATCCATCTCAGTCAACCACGGAGTTTTGAAAACTTTGGAGGGGGTTCTGTAGGCTATCAAAAAATCACTGAAGACAAAGCTTCAGACGCGAACCTCCCTGACGCGGAGATCGCGTTCCAGCCTCAGATGCGGACCTCGCGTCCTTTGTCAGCCGTGGAGGTCGCCAGACGCAGACCCCACGTCCTTTCTCAGACGCGGAGATCGCCCGACGCGGACCTCGCGTCCTTTCTCAGACGCGAAGGTCGCCAGATGCGAACCTTGCGTCCTTTGTCAGATGTGGACCTCACGTTTCAACTGAAACGCGAGCCTAAGCAGCTCCGCGTTCCAACACAGATGCGAGCCTGTGAGCTCCGCATTTCAACATCAGAGTAAGGTCCGCGTCCAATGCGAGACCCGCATTTATGTTGTAATGACAGCCACGAATTTGAACAGTTACACCCCCATTTTCTCTCCACATAATGGGGATAACTTCCCATTATGAAGTGATTTAAGGAGTTACACCTCTCCCATTATGGAGAGATTTAAGGGGTTAGTTACACCCCAATTCCTCTATGAATAGCTCTGAATAGGTAGAAAAAAGGGGAAAAAAAGAGAGGAGATCTCTCTAAGGGACTGGAAGGGGACCTGGAAAAGGGGAGACTCTGGAAGGGAACCTCTAAAAAGGGAGCTGAAGAGGAGAGTCCTGCTGGAGGAATCTAAGAAGCCATAGGCATAGGGGAGAGCTACCTCAGCAGAGTTCGGCCTCGAAGCTCTTGTAGCATGGAGAGAGTTCAACTCTTTTTGTTAACTTGTTAAGTTCAAGTTTTTTAAATCTCTTTGAGATTCCATTACTAATAGGAGCTGTGCTACGCCATCAGTAGATCCAAAGAGAGGATCTACAAGAGAAACTTGGCGTTCGGTCGGTCAACGGGGTACAAGACTCACTCTCTACTGCTACACGAGGAACCCAGTTTTAAATAAAGAGGAGAATCAATCAAGAGATTTCCTCTCTTTTGTAATCGGATTGTATCCGTTGTAATCTTCTATTCAATCAAAAGAAAATTGCAATTGTGATTTTCCAACGCGTACAATTAATAGATAAAATCTAAATAAAAATATAGTAGGTTCAAGGATCTCTTGGTCAGAGCTACATTCGTGTCCGCATGTCGTGGGCGCGCGCCACTTATACCTGAGCCCTGCTCGGTTCAGTACATGCGTGTGCGTGTGGCATAGTGGCTCATGGCGCAAGGCTCATAATAATAGATGATGAAAGAGATAGAAAATATACCATTCAACCTCTCTTGACCTATCTAATGTGAAATGAAAAATTAAGATCAAAACGAGAGAAAGTCAAGTTTTCCCTCCAAAACCCAACACATGGGCCCGGACTAATCATTAAAGCTCGGGGGGGGGGGGGGGGGGGTGAACCGCATATTAGTATCTATAACGCGGATAAGCACTATGTTTATATTGGTTATCTTTTATTTGATTCCAGTGAATATGTCATGAAATGGGTTTCCTCGTTCTTTAAATTTCTGATTCCTCGTTAATTTCCTTCAATAGTTAATAGTTTTTTAAATTTCTAGTCATATTTTCAAGTTGATTTGGAGCAAAGGCTTTAAATTTTCATTGTTCAGAAAAATGTCATGAGAAATATCTGTCACATTTGTTAGTTTTCCAGTTTTCTTTATGAGCGTGTTTGTTTTGAAAAAAGGTGGAAAAAGTGCAAGTGGGACAACATTAAAAGTGCAAGTGGGATTTGTATCCCACTTGCATTTTTTTCAATCTCAATTATCATTTTTACATTCTCAGTTTTTCACTTGCAATGTGTTAAAGTTTTTTAAAATATTTTAATATTAAAATAATAATATTTAATATTGTGATTAACATTTTTAAAGTTAATTTAAACTTTATATTTATTAAATATTTTAATATTTATTATTTTTATATTAAAAATTTGTTATTATTTTACTACTAATAATAATAATATTGGTATAAGGTTTCCAACATTTTAATAATTTTAAATATTTTTAATATTTTTTTATTATTAGTCTAATATTTTAATATTATATTATTTTTTATTATTAATTTAATGTTTTTATTACTGTTTAATATTTAAATTGCCAAATTTGTTATACATTTTAATTTTTAATAGCAAATTAATTTAATAATAATGGTATTATTTAAATCACCAAATAGTTAATTTTATAATTAACTTTTTCACTTATAGTTTCACATTTCTATCCAACACCGTAAAACACTATATACTTTCTCACACACTTTCGCGATACAACAAAAAATAGTAAAACGTATTTGTACAAATTCTAACTTCTCACTTACCGTTTTATATTTTCAATCTCTATTTTTTATTTGCGCATTTTTCTCCCACTCAGCCAATCAAACAGGCCCTAAAACACACAATGTCAAAACTCGCACACAATCGTGTCTTTCATTAAAAACCATTTATATTATCCAAGTCCCCACATTCTCAAAAATATCTAGACAATTTACATTATTTGGGTTTAATTTGCTTTTACGTGATTTTAGCTAGAAAGAAAATTACGAAGGCCATCAACAACCCCAAGGAATTTGAATAGTTATAATTTATTGAAAATCCATCACTTCTATAAACCCCACCCCCCTCCCCCCACCCACCCCCCCCCCCCCCCCCCCCCCCCCCCCCCCTCTCCCGCCACACACACACACACAGAGGTAACTCTTATTTGTCTCGTGTTAGAGATAAATAATAAATGGCCTAGTACAATGTGTATTTTTCAATTTTTTTTTCCGAAATTTTGAATCTGCTAAATTAGTTTTAAATTCCGAACTTTTTATCCTGGCCGAATTATATTATTCTCAAAGGGCAGACTTGTTAATACATATTTACAAGCAACCCAGGGAGGGGAGTCACATTGAAACTTTATCGGTCCTTTTATTGCCCGACACGTCATCGACCCCACACGCTAACGCCAACAATATCTCGACAGCTGGCAATTTTCGGCTGGCCCCACTTACGTTCTCCTCCGCAAAGTCATGAGCAAGACTTTGTTAAAGAAAGACCCCACTTGACGACCCGAGGGAAGCACTGCAACTGTCTTCATTAAAAACCTCTACGTGGGCGTTCAGAATACGGCCAGATCTCAATCCTTACCCAAACATAACACGTGTACGGTGCAGAAAAAACTCGCGTAAAAATATTGTGCGCGCTTCTCTCGCCGATGCTCCCTCAGCAAAGGAAGATTCGGGAACGAGGGTTGTCCACAACAGCATCGATCCAGCTGAATATGCTGACGTGGCGCCAGCCTCGCGACGCACGTGGGCCCCTATCCGATACCCCCAATCATTGCTTCTGTTACGGCGAGCTATTAAATGCCCCTCATCTCTCTCCCTCTCTCCCGCCAAAGACATCTACAGAGAACTCAGAGAGATGAGATTTGGGAGAAAATTTCGAATATTCCGAAGGAATATCGGGTTCGGATCCACCGCGAAAGGCATATTTAAATCCGATATGGCGTTTCCGATCTCGAGATGTCTTTGATCCAAACTGCTCGTCTCTCCTCGCGGCGGCGGGAGACGAAGAGGAGGCTGACGCCGACGAAAGCTAACGGGTCCGTTGATCAATCTGATCTCTTGTAGTTTAGATCTGAATCCGATTCACAGTCAGAACGGTAAAATTTCTGTCCTTTCTGTTAGAAAATAGATTGTTCAGATTAATTTTGATCGATTTTCTTTGTAATTCGAAATTTCTTTTGAGTTTTGAATATAAAAAAGATTAAATCCTGAGATTTTTTTTTTTCGGGAAAATTTAAACTTCTCTGATTTCTTGTGATTTGTCTAGGTTTCGAGGGAAACTAGGGTTTGGCTGGAAACGATGGCAGCGTTAATAACCCTCGCCGACTCGGTACCTATCTCCTCGACCGATCTCGAATCATCGAAGCAAACCGAACCGGAACCTGCCACGTGTCACTGCTGCGGTCTGATCGAGGAGTGCACCCTGGCCTACATCGCCGCCGTCAGCAAGAGATACAACGGCCGTTGGATCTGCGGCCTGTGCTCGGAGGCCGTCAGCGACGAGATCTGCCGGTCAGAGAGGCTGATCTCGACGGAGGAGGCGGTCAACCGCCACGTCAGCTTCTGTAGGAAGTTCAGGGTGTCGGGTGCTCCGCCGGTGGTGGATACCGCGGAACACTTCATCGCGGTCGTCAGGCAGATATTGCGGCGGAGTCTGGATTCGCCGAGGGCGGTTAGGTCACCGGCGCTACTCAATTTGGAGGATCCTAAGTTCTAAAGTTCAGTTTTTGATTAGAATTAAAAGAAATTTAGTTTGGGTGGGGATTGTGAATTATTATCTAAAAAACTCTCGAAGCCCTTTAGAGAATTCTCAGAAAAATAATTATTACGTTGAGAATTCTAATTGCTTCTCTTTCTGCACTTCAAAATCAATATAATATACTTGCATCTCACTCTTGTATCAAACATGTACAAAACTTATATGTATCAATGATATATGATGCCACCAATCAATTACGATAAGCTTCATCTCGAGTGCGTTTGTGCTTACAGAGGGAGGGAGAGTCTTACTTTCTTGTACAGACAAGAAAGTAAGAGTTGTTGATCATGAATATAGTATGACAATTAATCATTGATCAACTTCATACTCAAGCAAAGAAGGAATTATTGGTACAGTTTTTCTCCAAATTATAGCAAAAAAATAGTTATTGTAAAAACTAATTTCCAAAGCAAAAGGAATATTTATTGGAATAGTTCTTTCCAGTTTGTCCCATTTTTTGTTCAATTTTTGACTGTATATGAACTGTAATAAAATGTAAAAGTAAAAAATGTGGGAACATGAGTATATTCTTCTATATTTTAAATTTCATTTTTTGTATCCGTGCATCAATTTATTCATGTTTATCTATGCTTTTTATATTATTCACTTGTGACGTTTCTTTTTAAAGATTTGCCCTCCTTTCTCCCGCGTTTCATGGAAGAATTAGGTCATATAGCATTTTAGAGATGTAACATTATTAGTTTATTACTTCTATTATTGTTTTCTTTTCACTTTTTTTGGAGGGAAGGTTTTATATAGTTATTGGTTTTCCTTTCCTTTCCTTTTTCTTTTTGACAAAGAAAAAGAATTGCACTCACGTATATTTCTTTTCTATATAAAATTTTGTACATGATCCTAATGGACGATGCCCATCATTTTATTACTTAATCTGCCATCAAATCTTACATATCTTATGTTTGATAATATGAGATTTGAATTCTAATGAAATGAGATATTGTAGACTCGTACACCTTTCAATGCTTAGTTAAACTAAGTAGAGAGTATTTGCTGAAATATCAAATGCTGCGGGAGAGTGACTGAATATTATTTTACAAGGGGTGTATTTATAATCTTAAATTATTGGGATAATTACCTAGTAATGTTGACCACTTATATTTATAATCTTATAGCGCCAAATCTTTCGAATTTACCTTTACATGTATCAATATCCCGGACCCTTCAAACTCCCAAATTCTCACCCCTCTCCCCACCACAATCTCACCAATTCCGCCCAATTAAAACCCTAGCTCCGGTCAAAGCAACAGACATCAGTCAATTCACAGCCGTGGCATCAAATCCCCATCGTAAGTGCCATCAAATCTTCAATGTTTTCTGTTCTTTAGTTCTGCTTCATCATAAGAGCGATTTCGAGAGAAAAGAGAAATTTACATATGGTCTTTATTGATTTAGAAAAATCTCATGATAAGATGTCAAGAGAGGTATTATGATGGACATTGATGAAAAAGGGAGTCCTCGTCAAATATATTGACATAATCAAGAACATGTACGATAGAGTAGTGGTAAATGTCAGAACTTTTGGAGGCATAATAAGTGATTTTTCTATCACAATTGGATTGCATCAAGGATCTGCATTGAGTCCATTCTTATTTGCCATAGTGATGAATGAGCTTAGTAGGCTATTCAGGATGAGATACCATGGTGTATGTTATTTGCTGATGATATTGTCCTAGTCCATGAGACAAGAGCTGGGGTAAATGCCAAATTGGAGCTATACAGGAAAACTCTAGAATCTCAAGGTTTAAATTAGTAGGGCCAAAACAGAGTGTATGAAGTATAAATTCAGTAAACAGGGAATCTGAGATTATAGTATTGTGAAATTAGATGGATAAGAAATACCGATGAGCAGTCATTTTAAGTACTTGAGTTTTATTATCCAAAAGAATGAGGAGATCAATAGTGATGCCAAGCATAGGATCCAAGCCGACAGGTTAAAATGGAGGAGCGTAATAGGAGTTTTATGTGATCGTAACATTCCGTTATGGCTGAAGGGAAAGTTTTATTGGACTGCTATTAGGCCAGCTTTGTTATATGGCACAGAATGTTAGGCTATAAAGAGATATCATCCTCAGAAGATGAGTGTAGTAGAGATGCACATGCTTCGTTGAATGTGTGGTAACACGAGGAGAGATAAGATAAGAAATGAGGATTTCAATTCGGATTTCGAGTTTTATGTTTTGGGTTTTGATTCGGATTTTGAGTTTTATTAACTATTACTATTATTAATATTATTACTATACCTTATTCACCACTTGTGTACTACTCTACTGGTCTCCTGCTATTTCATCTTATGCACTGCCTAATTCCTGTTAGATATTATGCCTGAGTTACTATATAGATCTCATGGATTGCTTACTTCCTGATCTAGTAATGATTCTACGTTACCATTTCTGTATTCATCGCTGGAATATATATGTGTGTGTGTGTGTCGCGCGCGCGCACACACACACACACTTATATATGTATGTATGTATGTATGTATATGTATGTATATGTATTATGTATATGTATATGTATGTATATGTATATGTATGTGTGTGTGTGTGTATTTATCTCTCGACTTTCTTTACTGTCTAATCCAGGGCTGCTTTTTATTTAGCATTTATATTTACTGTTCATTGTCTACTTGTTTGACTTGAGTTCACAACGCATTGTAATTTGTGCTACACCTATGCTTGTATGTGCACGCCATTTGACTTCATCTTCAGTGCTCGTTGGGTTTACTGACATTTCCTGGACTTGCATGTCCAGAGCTTGGAGCTTGGACCGTGGTGGACTTCCTGTTGATCAGAGTTGTGCAACGGTAGCATGGATCATCGGTCAACCGTCCGGAGTCCTTTCTTCCTACCCTTCCTCCTCGGTTCTCGAGATTTCTTGTTGTAGCTCGTGAGCTCCTTTTGTACTGTCATTCTTATATATCTCATTATAATTCATATTTTGCGCCTCTTGGTAATATAATATAATGTAATATTGGATCATGTTCAATGATAACAGTGTCCTTGAACTATTATTGTTGGAATGTATATTGCCACAGTGTTTCACACTTTGATTCCTAACAGTCCTGATGTTTAGTGTATATATGTGAGGGTATTTTTCCCGTACATCTATACGTCACAGTAATGTCTCGTACCCGCAGGGTCGGAGCGTTACAAGATGGTGTCAGAGCCTAAACTCTCACTCCTTCAATGCATTCAGATGGAAAATTAATGGTAAAGAAATTTGCAACTTGAATGCATGAATCTCGGTTATACAATCTAGTTACAAATGAAAAGTTATCTATTTCTTCTTGATCGTCCTTCCTTTGATTCCTGAATCTCTTCCATCGTTTCATTTTTTTGTTCTCCGTTGTCTTTATACCAACTTAAGATATAGAAAGACAGGGAAATGTAGTGGCAGAGAGCTGAACAAAGCTACTATTCACAAGAATCTATTATCTCAAAATAACGATCTCTTCGACCAACTTTATGAAGCTCAAGTATTTTCTAAACTTAATCTGCAGTCGGGTTATCAGAATAAAATATCGAGACTTGTTACGGTTATTCTATGTTCTTGGTGTTGGCCCAAGGTTACAATCACCCGTGTTTAGTGTGTTTTGATGATTACAAAACATATTAGTTATTTGTACTAATAAAGTTTGTTGTTTAAGTGTGTTTCAGGGATCTAAACTCATCTAGAACGTTTATTCCCTATAAGCAAATGTTTTGGACTCAAGTCAACTCAAATTGGGCTCAAGGATCAAGTGTGAAGACCTTATGGTGAAAAGCCCTCTTGAAGCACTTGTAGTACTAGAACTAATGTAAGAATTAGATTGTTAAAGTTTGAGTTTTGAAAATTGGATCTAGGATACACACACACGTTTTTTTTGTATTCAAGTTTTCATGATCAAAATTTAGGTTCATGCCTTAGTATATTTATACATGACCCTAATTTTTACAAATAAATATCATGTTTTGATCATGTATGTATACCCTTTCCAGCATGTTACTTAGCTTTCCATACTTCAAATATTTTTTTTAAAAAATTTCCAAGTCCCAAAATCCTGCTGTTTTTTTTTTCTTGTTTCAGGCTGACCGGCCGACCGGCCGGTCGACCGGCGCCAGTGCCAGGACGTGCACATTTGTGCACGTCTGTCGGTCGCCGCCCGGGTCGACGACTGTGAGCAGTTGCTCTCGGGTTTTCTGGGTCGACCGCACCGGTCGACCGCCAGAAGAAAATGTGTTTTTGTCTTTTAAGACGGTCGACCGGCGGTCGACCCGAGCCAACGGCTTTTGCCAGCTGAGCTGGCGGTCGACCGGCCCGGTCGACCGCTAGGCCTGCAAAAGCCAACGACTCTTTCCTCTTTTGTGCAAATCTGAAATCTGTTTTTTTTGACTTGCTTTTTCAGGCTTTTTCAGGTTTTTCAGAACTTTTTCAGAGCAAATAAGGTCAAAATAAATTGTTTTTAACTTATTTCTCTCCCTATAAATAGTGGAGAAGAGTTTCTTGCAAAACACCAAGAAAAATTCTCAAGTTTTCAAAGTTTTCAAAGAGAAAAGAAAAGTGTTTAAGCTCTCCATTTCCAACTCATTATTCTTGAGCTAGTTTTCAGTTGTGTTCCCTAGCAAAAATCATCTCTACAACTGAGTTTTTCTCACTACACTTCATAGAGCCAAAAATTTCCTACTCATTCTATAAGGAAGTTGTAAAAGAGTGAGAGTTTATAAAAGAGTTTAGTGATCTTGTTGTGATCACTTTTGTTACTTGTTCCTTCTTGTTCTTGTGGAGACACCTCTTCGGTAGAGGTTATTGTACTTGGTGGAGCTCGTGTTGGGTCTTCGGTAGACCGTTGTAATGTCCTCGGGGATAGTGGAAACCCTTCACGGAGGTGAAGGCGGGGAGTAGAGCGGTGGCTCGTACCTCGAAACAAATATCTGTGTTTGCGATTGCCTTGTGTCAATTCTTGTTTTTATTTCTCTTGCACTCTATGCTTTTAATTATTTGCTTGTGATCTTAATTTCTTTCTTTGTGCTATTACTTCAAGTTTGTGATACTTGTGATATCTTGTGTGCATTTCATCATTGCATATTTTCATCCTTGTTCGATCAATTCTCATACAACAAGGTTGCATTGCGCACCTCTAAACCCATTCAAGGGGAATTGGGAGGAAGGAGTTCAGAACCTCTCACGGGGTATTCGGCTCTTAGTCTTGTTTTGAGAGATCGTTGCATCATTCATTCATCTTGATTTTAAAAAGATTGTTAGATTAGCAATTACACCTATTCACCACCCCCTCTAGGTGTTTTTCAATTGGTATTAGAGCTTGGTTACTAGGCTCTTGGCTTAACAACCCTAGAGAGATCCTAATATTGCTAATCATTTCATTTATTCTCACTTAGTAAAGATGGCCGATGGTATTAGACACCCCCTAAGTTTGATGGACTTAACTTTCCCATATGGAAGGTTAGATGACCGTTTTCTTGCAATCTCTAGGTAGTCGAGTTGCAAAGGCCGTGACCAAACCCTTTAGTGCACCCCCGGTGATGAATCCACTTGGTCCGAAATAGAGACCAAGAATTTGATGCCAATGCTAGGGCTCACTATGCACTCTTCAAGCCCTAAATGATGATGAATAGCTAGAGTTATTCATTGCAAGTCGCATATGAAATTTGGACACATTTGCTAGTTACACATGAGGGGACTTCACAAGTGAAGAGGGCTAAGATTGACCTTCTCCGGTCCCAATATGAGAATTTGCATGCAAGAAAATGAAACCATAGATGATATGGTTACAAGATTTCAAAGAATCACTAATGGACTTTCTTCTCTAGGTGATGCTATCGACAACGATCAAAGAGTTAGAAAGATCATCCGGCTCTTCCTCCTTCATGGAAGTAAAAAAGCAACCACCTTGAAGGAACTCAATGACAGGAGGAGATGGAGCTAATTGGTCTCATTGGGAACCTCAAAACCCATGAGATGGAGAGGAAAGTGAGGGAGGACATGGTTCCTTCCAAGAAGAAGACAATAGCCTTCAAAAGTCAATCCCACACACTCCGACGAAGACGATGAAGAAAGAAGAAGATGACGAAGAGCTCTCACTTCTTGTGAAGAACGTCCGGAGGATGTACAACAAGGCTAAAATTTCAAGGAAGAAGGAGATGGCAAGGAGGAAAGAAGAAAAGGAAGATTATTTGCTTCAATTGTCAAAGGCCGGGACACATAGTGGCGGAGTATCCAGATAAAGTAAAGCCTTCCACCTCCAAGAAGCCCTACAAGAAGAGGCAATGAAAGCTACATGAGATTCCGAGAGCGAATCCGAGGAGGAAATCGACACCGCTAACATGTGCTTCATGGCAAATGAAAGCACAAGCAAGGTAACCCCTTCCACTTCTCCAAATGATGAACTTCCATGGATGAGTTAGGAGAAGCTTTTGTAGAATTATCACATACTATGATTTTCTTAAGAAAAAGTATTTAAAAATGAAAAGGAAAATGAATCTCTTAATCATCAAGTTTTTACTCTTTCTAAAGAAAAGATGAATTACTTTCCACTCTTGTTTCCACCCAAAAGATTTTGACAAGTATAAGATTTCTTGTAAAGGCAAGTCCCCACTAGTGATTCTAATGAGATTACCATGCTTAAGAAAGAATAGACTCATTAGGAATGGTTTTAAAAAATTGTGAGTTATAAGAAGAAGATTGAGGCTATGTTTCCTAAGAAACAAGCCCCTAAGAAAAATGTTTACCATGCTCATGCTCATGTTCATACCACACAACCTTTACATCGTGGCAAACCCCAAGACATGCTCACACTTCACACACACATCATGCATTTATGTTTGGAAGAGTGTTCTCATGTTCACATTGTGGGCGGAAAGGGCACTTAGCTAATTTTTGCTATGATAGACTAAGTGCATCTCATCATAATGTTTGGGTTCGCAACACTAACTTTCAAGGACCCAAGAAAATTTGGGTACCAAAGTCAACTATTTTGCTAATGATGTAGGTACCATCCAAGGCCCAAAGACGTAGAGGATTGTGGTATCTTGATAGTGGTTGCTCAAGGCACATGACTTGGGACATCAATAACTTTGCAACCCTATCAAGATACCATGAAGGTGGCACCGTCACCTTCGGAGATGATGCCAAGGGTAAAATCATCGGTATTGGTAATGTAAAATCGGCACATCCCTTTAATTGAGAATATAGTTTTAGTTGATGGCCTCAAGCATAACCTCTTGAGTGTTAGTCAACTTTGTGATAAATGTTTTGATGTTGTTTTTGATAATGTAGTTTGTAAAGTATTGATAGAGTTTCTAGTACTTGTGTATTTTCCGGTTTTCGTGAAAGTAATGTTTATATGATAGATATGTCTAATATGTCTTGCAATATTACTTGTTTTAAAAGCCCTCGGTGATGACTCTTGGTTGTGGCATAGAAAATTGGCCACATTTCTTTGACCATATATCTAGATTAAATATAAAGGAAATGGTGAAATGTATTCCTTGTTTGAATTTGAAAAGGACCGAGTTTGTGGCGCATGTCAATTTGGGAAACAAACTAAGTCTTCTTTCAAGTCAATTAAGGATATCATGACATCACGTCCTTTGGAGTTAATCATATGGATCTATTTGGCCCTACACAAACCAAAAGTTTAAGTGGGAATAGATTTGCATTTGTTTTGGTTGATGACTTTTCACGATTTTACTTGGGTTTCTTTCTTGAACACAAAAAATCAAGCTTTCTCATATTTCCAAACCTTTAAGAAAAGAGTTGAAAAAGAAAAAGAGTCTTCAATTTTAAGAATAAGAAGTGATAGAGGAGGTGAGTTCATTAACCTACCCTTTACCACTTTTTGTGAAGAACATGGAATAAGCATGAACTTTCTTGTCCTAGAACTCCACAACAAAATGGAGTAGTTGAACGGAAAAATCGAACTTTGCAAGAGATGGCTAGGACAATGCTAAGTGAATATGGTCTACCACATTATTTGTAGGCCGAGGCCGTAATACATCATGCTATATATCAATCGTGTTTTCTTGTGTAAAAATACTTCAAGACTTCTTTTGAAATGTACTTTTCTAGAAAACCAAATGTTTCATATTTCAAGGTTTTTGGATGCAAATGTTTTGTTTTAAATACAAAAGATAATTAAGAAAATTGATGCTAAAGCTTATGAGGCAATTTTTGTGGGTTATTCTAATACTAGTAAAGCTTATAGAATCTTCAATAGATCATCTTTGACTATTAAGGAATCTATACATGTTAAGTTTGAAGAATCTAACTTGTTTGTTAAGAATGTTGTAGAAATAGATGCTTTGGATGAAGGTTTGGAGAAAGTGACCTTAGAGGATACACCTACTATGGGAGACAAACCAAAGGATGATGAAGGAAGTGAAGCTAAAGTAGAAGAGGCTCAAGGAAATAAAAATCAAACAAATGAAGTGGAGCCCTACTCAACAACTTCCAAAGGATTGGAGATATAATCCTCATCATCCCAAGGACCTCGTCATAGGTGAAGTATCTAAAGGGGTAACCACTCGCTCTAAACTTCATGATTTTTTTGTGGACATTATGCTTTTATTTCTCATGTTGAACCCAAGAACGTCCTCGAAGCCGAGGCCGATTCATATTGGTTGCTAGCCATGCAAGAGGAAACTCAATCAATTTGAGCGCAACCAAGTTGGCACCTTATTCCTAGGCCCACGTAGACCAACAATTGGTACTAAGTGGATCTTTAAGAACAAGTTGGATGAATCGGGTAACGTTGTTAGGATAAAGCTAGGTTAGTTGCCCAAGGTTACACTCAAATCGAAGGAATCGATTTTGAAGAAACCTTTGCACCCATAGCACGGCTTGAAGCCATACGGAGGACACTAGCTTTGCCTTATATAAAGATTTTAAACTATTTCAAATGGATGTTAAAAGTGCTTTTCTAAATGGTTTTATTGAAGAGGAGGTGTATGTTGAACAACCCCCGGGTTTGTTGATCCTACACATCCGGATTTTGTGTTTAAATTAGATAAAACTCTTTATGGTTTAAAACAAGCCCCTAGGGCTGGTATGAAAGACTTTCTTCATTCTTAATTTCAAATGGTTTTAAGAAAGGTAAAATTGACACAACCTTGTTTTACAAAACATGTAGAAAATGATTCTTATTGTGCAAATTTATGTAGATGATATTATTTTGGTTCTACTAATGAATCTCTTTGCCAAGCTTTTGAATCATGCGTGAAGGATGATTTGAAATGTCTATGATGGGGGAGCTCAACTATTTCCTTGGACTCCAAATCAAGCAAAGGAAGGATGAGATCTTCATCAATCAAGCCAAGTACACAAAGGAACTCATCAAGAGATTCGGACTTGAAGGCGCTAGAGTGAGCAAAACTCCCATGGCAACAACTACCAAGCTTGATAAGGATGAACAAGGTAAAAATGTAGACATTAAATTTTATCGTAGCATGATTGGTAGTTTATTGTATTTGACGGCTAGTAGGCCGGATATCATGTTTTTCGTTTGTCTTTGTGCTCGTTTTTCAATCATGTCCTAAGGAGTCTCATTTAGTAGCGGTAAAAGCATTATTAAATACCTTAAGGGCACTATTGAAATGGGTTTGTGGTATCCGAAAACCAGACTATTTGATATGAAGAGTTTTTCGGATGCCGACTATGCGGGTTGTAGGGTAGATAGGAAGAGCACAAGTGGAACATGTCAATTCCTTGGTAATTGTCTTGTATCTTGGTCTTCCAAAAAATAAAATTCGGTAGCCCTTTCAACCGCCGAGGCGGAGTATGTTGCGGCCGGAAGCTTGTTGTGCACAAGTTCTTTGGATGAAACATACTCTCCTCGACTATGATTTACACTTTGATCATGTTAAAATATTTTGTGATAATACTAGTACAATTCACATGATAAAGAATGCAAATCAACATAGTAAAACCAAATACATTGACATTAGGTATCACTTTCTTAGAGATCTTATGAGAAAAGTGATATTGATATTGATTATGTTTCTACCGATTTTCAACTTGCCGATATTTTTACTAAACATTGGATTATGCTAGATTTTCCTTTATTTGTGGTGAGTTGAATGTTTGCATTATGGATTCTTAAAGAAAAATCTCTTTGTTTTTGTTTTGTTTAACCCTTTTTGATGTATGACAAAAAGGGGGAGAAATAGTATAAGTTTTTGTTTGTTTTGTTGTTTTGTTTGTTACTATGATATATTTTGAGTTTTAGTTTGTTTGTTACTATGGTGTATTTTGAGCTTTTAATTTTTGACAAAAACTATGTATTTTCAATGTCTTATGTATTTAGCTTCTCATAGCCATTCTTGATACATAGCATTATTTGAGGGGGAGCTTTCCAAGCTCTTCTTCCATTTTTGTTTAAATAACCTATATGTTTTGTCATCATCAAAAAGGGGGAGATTGTTGGCCCAAGGTTACAATCACCCGTGTTTAGTGTGTTTTGATGATTACAAAACATATTAGTTATTGTACTAATAAAGTTTGTTGTTTAAGTGTGTTTCAGGGATCTAACTCATCTAGAAGGTTTATTCCCTATAAGCAAATGTTTTGGACTCAAGTCAACTCAAATTGGGCTCAAGGATCAAGTGTTGAAGACCTTATGGTGAAAAAGCCCTCTGAAGCACTTGTAGTACCTAGAACCAATGTAAGAATTAGATTGTTAAAGTTTGAGTTTTAGAAATTGGCTCTAGGATACACACACACGTTTTTTTGTATTCAAGCTTTCATGATCAAAATTTAGGTTTCATGCCTTAGTATATTTATACATGACCCTAATTTTTACAAATATAAATATCATGTTTTTGATCATGTATGTATACCCTTTCCAGCATGTTACTTAGCTTTCCATACTTCAAAATATTTTTTTTTACAAAATTTTTCAAGTCCCAAAATCCTGCTGTTTTTTTTTTCCTGTTTCAGGCTGACCGGCGCCAGTGCCAGGACGTGCACATTTGTGCACGTCTGTCGGTCGACTGCCCGGTCGACCGACTGTGAGCAGTTGCTCTCGGGTTTTCTGGGTCGACCGCCCCGGTCGACCGCCAGAAGAAAAATGTGTTTTGTCTTTAGACGGTCGACCGGTCCCGGTCGACCCGAGCCAACGGCTCTTTGCCAGCTGAGCTGGCGATCGACCGGCCCGGTCGACCGCGTTAGGCCTGCAACAGCCCAACGGCTCTTTCCTCTTTTGTGCAAATCTGAAATCTGTTTTGTTGATGCTGCTTTTTGGCAGACTTTTTCAGGATTTTTTCCAGAACTTTTTCAGAGCAAATAAGGTCAAACTAAATTGTTTTTAACTTATTTCTCTCCCTATAATAGTGGAGAAGAGTTTCTTGCAAAACACCAAGAAAAATCCTCAGTTTTCAAAGTTTCAAAGAGAAAAGAAAAGTGTTTAAGCTCTCCATTTCCAACTCATTCTTGAGCTAGTTTTCAGTTGTGTTCCCTAGTAAAAATCATCTCTACAACTGAGTTTTTCTCACTACACTTCATAGAGCCAAAAATTCCCTTACTCATTCTATAAGGAAGTTGTAAAAGAGTGAGAGTTTGTAAAAGAGTTTAGTGATCTTGTTGTGATCACTTTTGTTACTTGTTCCTCTTCTTGTTCTTGTGGAGACACCTCTTCGGTAGAGGTTATTGTACTTGGTGGAGCTCGGTGCTCGGCTCTCGGTAGACCGTTGTAATCGTCCTCGGGGATAGTGGAAACCCTTCACGGAGGTGAAGGCGGGGAGTAGAGCGGTGGCTCGAACCTCGAAACAAATATCTTGTGTTTGCGATTGCCTTGTGTCAATTCTTGTTTTTAATTTCTCTTGCACTCTATTGCTTTTAATTATTTGCTTGTGATCTTATTTCTTTCTTTGTGCTATTACTTCAAGTTTGTGATACTTGTGATATCTTGTGTGCATTTCAAAATTGCATATTATTCATCCTTTGTTCGATCAATTCTCATACAACAAGGTTGCATTGCGCACCTCTAACCCATTTAAGGGGAATTGGGAGGAAGTAGTTCAGAACCTCTCACGGGGTATTCGGCTCTTAGTCTTGTTTTGAGAGATCGTTGCATCATTCATTCATCTTGATTTAAAAAGATTGTTTAGATTAGCAAATTACACCTATTCCCCCCCCCCCCCCCCCCCCCCCCCTCCTCTAGGTGTTTTTCACTGGTTATGCCTTTCAGAGAAATCAACACTCGGTATTCAAAACTCATTAATATAGATTTTTCTCAATTTTTGACCATTACAAATGTTAATTGTAACTACAATCTACATATATACTGTAATTTTACACAATCACCTTGCATTACACTCATTGGTGCCAGCCTAACCTATATAGACACACTGTTG
The DNA here is from genome assembly GCA_038442645.1 of Agave tequilana. Taxonomy (NCBI): domain Eukaryota; kingdom Viridiplantae; phylum Streptophyta; class Magnoliopsida; order Asparagales; family Asparagaceae; genus Agave; species Agave tequilana. The sequence goes on from JAVJIF010014029.1 coordinate 108,804, forward strand.
GGCACTCCCCTACCCGTTACCCCAGGACCCGAACTCGGTACCAATAACTCATACGGCAACATACCCGCCCCGCATCGGTTCCTCAGATCCGGATCCGAGTTCCTCCTATGAATCTCTTCCTCAATCCTAGCAATCTCCTTCTTGAACTCTCTATACCCTTCGATGGCCGCCTCGTCATCTGTCCAAGTGTCCGGGAGCTGCCGTTCGCCTAAGTACTCCTCGTCCGGCGAGTGAGTCGACAAAGTGTCCACCACTGCCATGAACTTGGTTGCTTGCAGCACCCCGGGCATTGCCAGCAAAAGAACTTGTGCGGGTCGGATCTGAATGACTCGAACTCAACCGGATCCACAACCGGGTCGGGTACGAGTTTTCTCATTAACGGGGGCCGGTTCGGTACGTAGCCTCCAAATGGGTACTGCCCGAAATTCAATGCAGCATGTTGGGCTGAAGCTAGCCAGATGAGGGTGGTGAGGATGTGGATGAGGTCGGCCGGAGTGGTGAGTGGCGGCCACCAGGACGCGTGGCGGTGATCGGCATGGCCAACGTGGATGGATTCATCGTACCAGGATTGGAGTTCGGTGTCCATTTGGATGCGGGTCGGGCTTGAGTAGTAGGTCTCGACGTAGGACTGCACATACTTTTGGATGGCAGACCAAATCAAGAGGCCATCGGTGGCGTAGGGGTAGTCGGAGATTAATAGCCGGAGGCCGTGGGGTTGAGACGGGTCCTCGACTGCCATGCCCCTGCAGACAGTTCTTTATTTTGTTAGGGGTGTCTTTTGAAATAAAAATGTGCTGGATGCAAATTTGCATATAAGCCCCGACTTGTATAAAAGTTTGCATAAGAAAGTACTCCGAACTCTAAATCTAAAGACATGGAGTGCTTGCCTTCGAATAAGATCAGCCGGGAGTCCCTCAAGGTCGAACCTCCAGTGGTGCCGATAGAAGGCGGCGCTGATCTCCATGCAGTAGGGGCCGGGGGTGAAGCACGACTCAATCACCCCCTCTGCATTGATCAGGCTCTGCCTCGCGAGTGCATTGATCTCCAGTGTGTACCTCATGTGGGGCTCTAATAGCTTGTACACAGGATGCATTGCGCTTAGCTGCCGATGAGCCGCCAGGATGAAGGGCTCCATCGTTGCGTGCGTCCTCAACCTATTCCGTTCAACATCAAAGGCTCAATAACTGTAAATAGAGATGGTTATCTGCAAAAAAAAAAAAAATTTGTATGATTGTGTTAAGTGAGTGTAAGTAGTACCAATGGTTGACAAGTTGGTGGACTCCGGCGTCGTTGGAACAGACATGGGCCTTGGCCAGCTGCCACAACCAGTTGGTTGTAGCATCGCAAGGCGGAGTCAGCACTCTGCTGGATCGAGGCAGGCTGAGCTCAATCGCAATAGGCTTAAGAGTGTCGAGCTGGGTCAGGAAGAAGATGGTTCGAGTTCCATATGACTTCCGACCGTCCATCGCGTTGATTCGGTCGAGGAACGGTAGGTAGATGTCATGGTAGTCCAGCAAAAAGAGCTTCCCCTCTTCAACAGCCTATAATTTTTTTTTCAATCAGTAGCAATTTTCTGATATTAGTATGTAATTTCGGCAAAGAAAGAGAGCTTACTGCAAATGTGATCAGTTTGTTACCTGTTTGACCGTCATTCCCTCGAGTTGACCAGCAATGTGTTCTGCCTGGAGGGCTGACTCTGGTGGGCCATAGACAGCCGGATCAAGCTTGCTGACCGGTGGAAATTCCTACAGACCAAAATACCCCCTTAAAAATGTCAATCTTACTGCAAAAGGTAGAAGTTCGGAATGACGATAATGCCCTTGAAGGTTGTTTGGAATTACCTTGACCCTTTCGATGGTAACGGGGTTGATCCCCGCGACAGCCTGACGCGCGAACTCGTCATCGCGTAGCCACGCGAATTTGTCCTCTGCACGCACCAATAATTGATTAACAAAACACCCTCTGATCTTAGTAAAAGTAGAGAAATTTTTCACAATCCAAAACAAATTTATTTATTTATTTTTTTCTAAAATGCATATAAGTAATTTATTTTGTAAGAGTTTTTCAGTGGAGGATGCTTGCTAGAGAGAATGCTGGGGGTGTCGTATCGGAGCAAGCCGTGGCTGGACTCCTGGATCTTGCGAACCATGGGGATCTTGTGGAGGAGGTGGTCCTGCAGGCCGAGCTTCAGGAGGAGGCCTCCTTGTAGAGGCTATCGACGTCGTGGAACCCAAGAAAATTATGACTGTCGCCGGAGATGGAGGCAACGAGAGAAGGAATGAGGTTGTGCAACACTGCTTTTAACCTTCCCGACGAGAATGCGTCTTGCTTCAGTTCCTCAAATGCCTCGTCCCTTGGCACGTATATTGGATGTGGCTTCTCTATTCGGCTCTCACAACGGAGATCTGTGGTTTGGAATTTATCAAACGAGATAAAAAAATTAATGCAGCAGAAATGAGAATGTTATACAGTATGCTCGTGTAATTACAAGCGTTTATTATTATATGAGTAGATATAATCATTTCTAATAAAACTAATACTCAATTTATATTCATTATATTACTGTTTTAGAAAGCGACAAGTTAAGGGGCTGGTAAACTCAAAGGCTAGCAGTCTAATAAATTAACAAAGTCATCAAACAACTAGTAAAGTTGTTCCAACCTCCTTTCAGTTCAAAATCACAATCACAGGTCGAAGTTCATGAACCAAGTTGTACCAACTGCCTCTTTATTACGAGGAAAATAACAGTCAATCCATCCATTGTTCCTAGAAACTGCGTATGGGATACAAATTCATCTTTCACACTAAAAACACAGGAACATTAAGATCACATTTCTAAAGATATTCATTTGTGTAACTTCAGTACAGGTCATTGCTCTCTAGTCTTGGATCCTGACAGGTTCACTCCCAATTACTCAAAATCTGGTCATTATGAATATGAAAAGTATTTGATAAGGAAACTGATAGATGTACTTTAAAATGAGACACATGTCGGATAATTTATCAGTATTTTTAGTTCGATACATTGGTAAGTCAGCACAGTAATGATCGCATAACAGCGTAAAAGAGAGATAATAATATAACCCCTACAAATGAACATTGATATATGAAGCGAATATGTCAGTTTATGACACATATAAGTTATATTCAATATGTCTAGCATTATGCCTTTCTGATGCTTCATCTAATTGTTATCCCATAAGATGTACATTTCACATATGAAACCTAAAACAAGGAGGAGCTTGATTCACATGTAATGATACAGCTACACGATGAGGGAAGCTTACTGGTATCGGTGGCAGGACGTCCTGTGCGACACCTCCTCGGATATGGAATTTTCTCTCCACCGAGTATTGGCCTCGAGAACTCCATCCCCTTGTCAGGATTCCCCAAATCATTGTAGGTGGCATAATCATAAATCCTATCCGATAGCTTTCGTATTCCCTTTCCATCTCCCCTCAGCTCCTCAAGCTCCTTCTCCCTTAGCTCTCTCAGCCCTGGTGGCGTTTCTGATGGCAAATAAGGCTGCAGATCAAATTGCAAACAACTCTTCAACTTCTCAAAGTTCAAATATGCAAATCCTTACACTAAAGCTAATTGTTCTATTGATATGGGAAGTAAGTTCATAGACAACATGAACTCAAATTCTGGAAATATTGAGGCCAAGAGAGAGAGAGATAGATATATATACCTTGTTGCTGAAGAAGATTCTCTTTGTGGGGAGATCCTTGGTAGATTGTATCCACGAATTGCACGGGAAGTGAACAGGGCCGGAGGGGAACCCCTCGACTACAATGGTCTCCAAGAAGAACTCTCTCTGGTGCCGGTTGATCACAGTGATGGCCCCCGGTGATCCAAATGCCGGGTCAATCATGAACTCGGCAGTGTACACTACTCTCTCTGCTTTCAAGTTCTTCTTCTCATACCAGTCCTTGATCACGGCCTCGCCGCTCTTCTTTGGGTTTCTTGTTACTAGGAGACAGTAATGGTTGAAGGAAATTAGTAGAACAAGATACAGTCACAAGTTCAATGTTGATGTTCAAGTGTATAATGGCCAATTCCAATTCCAAATGTTGTCTGATTAAGTCTGTAGTATTTCGGTACAACTTCTGAATACGTAGAATTCTAAATAGCTACTAATAAACGAATTGATCACCAATTGTTGAGCAAGGAGTATGAATTCTATTGAAGAAAAGGAACTTGGACTTATAAATCCAGAATGCTTAAAGCCAAACATGTTGTTTCTTAACTGAGTTTAAAGACTGATTTGAATCTAAAATAGTAAGAGATGAGAATTTGGGCTAGTTTTATTTTCATTTTTGATGGATTTAGAAATGAAGAAAAGAAAAACGTAAAGTTGAGGAAATAGTGAAATTTTATGAGAGGACCACCAATAATAGAAGCCCAGAAAGGAAAATGATTTCATCCCAAACAATTAAGTAACCAATTATGAGATTCGCCTAAAATCTAACTAAAAGTTACAAAAAAAGAAGAATTTTAAAACACAAAAGTGAGATTTTTAAACACAAACCATCCCAAATAATTAATAATTAGACAAAACAAACAAAACCCAGGTCAGAAAATTTGAGGCTCACCAGGATTGATCTCAGTACTGATGAGCTCCAACACTACACTCCTGCCAATTTTGTCAGAAATTGCATCCAATTGGTTGGCAATGGCTCCTTTGAGGTCCTCCTTGCTCTTTCTCCTTACGGTCACCGCCGCTCTCACTTTAAACTTCACCACTGGTTTCCCCATCACAAGCTTCATCACATCCTCGCTGATTGCAGCCACTGCCGGTGATCTCACCGCCCTCTTCTGCTTGACTGAAGCTAGAGCAGGGGACTGAAAACAGAGCATGCTCTGTTTTCTCAAGAAAATGGAGTTGGGATTTGGAAGCAGGGAAGATCTCTCCAAAAGAGAGGACCCAACACACTCTTTCCAGAGGGCCATTCTCTCTCTCTCTCTCTCTCTCACTCTCTCTCTAAACAGAGAAGAGTAGTGGTTATTATTTGGGTTTTTTTCTTATTTTTTTGCTCTGCTCTTTGTTAATTGAATGGGGGAGTTTAGACAAAGAGAGGGAGTTTAATTATTAATTATTATATATACCGGGGGAGTGAGGCTATTGGAATTAGATAGAGTCTTCTGAGTGGCTTCCAATGTGCGCACGTTTTTGTGTTTGAAGCTTTAAGCAGCGCACATAGACAGATAGTTTTACGTGATTGGAGTTTAATTTTCGTTTGATTTGAGGATGAAAGAGGGATTTTGGGAGTAAAATTGGTTGGAATAGGGTAGTTTTTAGAGCGCGGTTATTTAAACTCAAAAAATTGATAATTAGATCTATTAATTAGTAATTTAGTAAATTAATAACTAGATCTTGTTTTCAAATTATCGTAAATACCTTTACGTTATGGGGACGGATATTGCAACCCCAAAAATGAAAAAGTCCCTAAATGAATTAAGGCAACCCAAAATTGATAAAAGCCTCCCTAGAAATTTCTGAAATGGAAAAAAAATACCATTTTCTTCTCCTCCTCCTCCTCCTCTCTCCCCTTCATCTTTCCCGACGAACCTCCCTCCCCCTTCCTCCGGAGCGCCCCCTCCCCCTCCTCCGGAGCTCCCCTGGCCTGCTCTACCCCTCCCGACCTCCTTCCCCCGGGTCTCTCCTCCCTCTCCAGCTGTTTGATCGGATTCTAGCGGAACAGACGGAGGGAGGGGGGGGGGGGGTCCCGGGGAGGTCGGGGGGGGGAGGAAAAAGGGGAGCGCCGTGCCAAGGAGGAGGCCAGTGAGTGGGGGGAGATCGGAGAAAAGAGGAGGAAAGAAAAAGAAATTGGCATTTTAGACTTTTCATCAAGAGTGAAACTGTAAAAAAAAAATAATAATGGCACACTTGTAAATATTTTGGGGGCTTTTATCATTTTTGGGGGTGTGGTAATATCCGTCCCCTTATATTATATACACCCAATTTAAGAGTAAAAATCCAGCTATACCTTCCAATTTGAAATTAATTCTTCCCCTTTCTTTTCTCTATCTCAAACCCCAATTCCCCCCTCTTCTTCTTTCTCACTCCCTCTCCGTCGATCTCCTGCCTCTCACACAACATAATTGTACAGAGAAAATGCAACAATATTGTAAATAGCAAGAAAAAATGATGTTCATCTAATCACCTATGTTCCTTTTTCTGATAATGAATTTGACAATTGGCGAATATGATTTTATGAAAAGAATCTCAAATCAAACTTTTAGGACGCAGTTCTCAAGCACAACAGCGAACCCTCACTCTACATCAAACTGCGCATGGTATTCTGTCGTGATCTTATTAAAGTTGTTCCACATTGTAGCATGGAAATAATGATGATGGCAAGTTGTTTTTGTTACAGCATAACCAAAAATATTCCTCCACAGTTCTCGGATTACTATAACAACTTCACCTCACAAGTTAAAAATGAAACTCATGCTGCCACTAAGTTAATTTGACAGCTGAAACACATAAAAAGAAGTAAACGCTCCTAATTCTAGTTTATATGTCTGAAATTGGTACACTGTTATGTAAATTTGGTGCTCCATTCCTCCCATACCTAAAGGTCTTTGGGAAGCTCCACAACGACAACCTCCATAGTTGTCATCAGAGAAGAAACGTTGCAAAACAAACAATGAGAAAGAATAGAATATGATAACCACTGACACGAAAATTACATATCATATGTTGCAGAATATGATTGCGTAATGTAACCATCAAGAATAAACTGATTGATATCTCGAGCATCAACTAGAAAGAAACATGTGGTCTTGCAGTGGAAAACATGCCATCACCATCAAGCTGTTCTTAGCCTAGACAACAATCGTAACTACTCAAATTAGCAGTTTATGGGTTGAGTAATATTGAGGTTGAAGAAGAATTAAGTTTATAGGGATTGAAAGTACTCACTAACAGGGGCGGCTCAATTTCTAGGGAGACCTTAGACGAAAATTTCAAATGGACCCTTTTAAAATATACTTTAAAAAGTAATTAATATTAACTAATATTTTATTTAATTAATATTTTATTGAAAAATAATTCTTCTAGCTTTTTAAGATGCAAAATTTTTAATCAAGTTTTTGTATTCAAGTTTTGCTAATATATCTTTTTCTATAGAGTAGTTACACCTGCCGTCAGTTTGAGGTCTGGGCGACGGGGGCGATAAAGAGTGAGGCTACACAGAGAGAGAGTTTTAATTTTAAAAAATTCTCTAATTATAATTAAATAGTTAGGTAGAGTGGAAAAGACATCTGAGGAAGTGGAAGAGACTCCTCTTTAATTATAATTAAATAGTATAGGGAGTGGAGGATATTAGCTTGAGAAAGTGGAAGAAACTCATGCTTTTCCTGTTAATATAAAAAATGAAGAGGGAAAAAAATCAAAAAAACGTGGATGACAGGATTCAAACTCGCGCAGGCAAAGCCCACACAATTTCTAGTCATGTCCGATAACCACTCCGGAACGCCCACTTGAACAAACAAAAAATATTTTCTATATTTTATATTTCTTATTTTAGTTAAATATTAATTTACACTATAATTTTGGAGGCCCCATTATATTTGGGGGCCCTAGGCGACTGCCTCATTCGCCTAGATGTTGAGCCACCCCTGCTCACTAATTACATGGGTATACTAACTAATTGTTATGATGAATTTATAATATTTAAAAAATAATTTTATCTTTTGAACTTTTTATTTGATGGTAAAAACTGTCCAAGAAAATCTTAACTTATTTTTTGAGCTACTTATTATTTCTTTGGGTTTAAATATCTGCACTCCGGGAGATTTTGATTGTGTTGTGGAAAAGACAAAATTGCTCTTTTATGTTTTGCAAAATATCAGAGATGTCACAACTAGGGTGACACAAGTCAATAATTCATGGGAGACTTTTTCTCTTCGATTTAGTTATTTACTTAATTTTTCTTTTTTTTGTTTCTTTTTTTTTCCCTTCCCTTTCTTTATAAATTTTTCATGCAGTAGAAATTTTCAGAAAGAGGGGCCCTTCTCTGTGAATTCTCGAAAACTTTTTTTTTTAATGTAAGGAAAAAAAATTAGAATTAGAATGCGATGATCCATGAGATGTATAAAAGTCAAAGCTTGATAATGAATTAATAACATATCAATCCTCCTCCTTGCGACGAGAGTCTGATCTTTTAATTATAGACTAACTAAGATTAGTTCAAAAAACATAAAATGAGACAGAAGAATGTGTAATTGTTTAGAACACGATGATCTAATTGGGTTGCTCCACCTTCCAAGTTTCACTACAGAGATAAGACCCAAATTCTATTA